>JAQQSZ010010244.1:0-12563 GCA_028646595.1 Phalanger gymnotis
TTTTTTTTTTTATCTCTTTGGGATACAAACCCAGAAGTGGTATTGCTGGGTCAAAGGATATGCATCATTTTATAGCCCTTTGTGCATAGTTCCAAATTGCTCTCTAGAATGGTTGAATCAGTTTACAATGCCACCAACAGTGCATCAGTGTCTCAGTTTTCCCATATCCCCTTCAAATTTTATTATTTTCCTTTTCTGTCATGTTAGCAGATCTTATAGGTGTGGTATGGTACCTCAGAGCTGTTTCAATGTGCATTTCTGTAATCAACAGTGATTTAGAGTATTCTTTCATCTGACTATAGATAGCTTTGATTATTTTGTCTGAAAACTGCCTGTTCATATCCTTTGACCATTTATCAGTTGGAGAATCACTTGTATTCTTATGAATTTGACTCAGTTCTCTATTTATTTGAGAAATGAGGCCTCTATCAGAGAAACTCTCTGTAAAAATTTTTCTCAGTTATGATTACTGTGTATTTCCTTCTATCCTATTTTCCCCCTGTTAATCCAATTCACTCTTTTTTCACCTTGTCTATCCTCAAAAGTGTTTTCCTTCTGACTACCACCTTTCCCAATCTCTCCCCCTTCTATCAACCCCACCTTTTTATTCCCTTCCTCTCCTTTTAGGGTAAGATAGATTTCTATACCCAACCGAGCATGTATGTTATTCCCTCTTTGAGCCAATTCTGATGACAGCAAGATTCGAGCACTGCCTGCCATCACTCCCATCTTCTCCTTTATTATAAAGCTCTTTTGTGCTTCTTTTATGATATAATTTACTTCATTCTACCTATCCCTTTCCTCTTCTCCCAGCGCATTCCTCTTTCTCACCTCTTAATTTTACTTTTTAGATATCATGCCATCATAGTCAACTCACGCCCATGCCTTTTTTGTCTATGTATCCTCCTTCTAACTGTCCTAATAATTACAAAGTTCTAGGGAGTTACGCATATGATCTTCTCATATAGGAATGTAAACAGTTTAACCTTATTGAATCACTTATGATTTCTTTTTCCTGTTTACCTTTTTATGTTTCTCTTGAGTCTTGTATCTGAAAGTCAGCTTTTCTATTCAGCTCTGGTCTTTTCACCAGGAATGCTTGAAAGTCTTCTATTTCATTAACTATCCATTTTCTCCCTGTAGGATTATACTCAGTTTTTCTGGGTAGGGTATTCTTGGTTGTAATCCTAGCTCTTTTACCTTCCAGAATATCATATTCCAAACTCTCCAATTTTTTAATGTAGAAACTACTCCATCTCGTGTTATTTTGACTATGGCTCCACAATATTTGAATTGTTTCTTTGTGGTTGCTTACAATATTTTCTCCTTGACTTGGAACTTGGCTATAATATTCCTGTGAGTTTTCATTTTAGGATTTCTATCAGGAGATGATCTATGGATTTTTTCAATTTCTATTTTACCCTCTGCTTCTAGAATATGAAGGCAGTTTTCCTTGATAGTTTCTTGAAAGATGATGACTACACTCTGTTTTTAATCATGGCTTTCAGGTAGTCCATTAACTCTTAAATTATCTCTCCTTGATCTATTTTCCAGGTCAGTTCTTTTTCCAGTGAGATATTTCACATTTTCTTTCATTTTTTTCAACAGCGCATTATTGTGTCTTTGCTCCCTTAACATCTCTGACAGCTCTCACTGTTCTTTTTTGGTCATTTTTGCCAACATGATAAGTGTGAGATAACCTCAGAGTTATTTTAATTTCCATTTTTCTTATTATAATACTTAGCATTTATATGATACCTTAAGGTTTGTAAATATCTTTGCAAATATTATTTTATTTCATCCTCCCCCAAACCCTGAGAGGAAGATGTTATCATTCCCATTATGTTCAGTGAAATAGAACATTTTTCCATATGGCTAAATATAGCTTGAAATTCTTCCCTTGAAAACAGCTTTTTCACAAGTTTTGATTATCAATTGGGGTATGGTTTTTATTCTTATTAATTTGTATCCATTCTTTATATATCTTTGAAACAAAATTTTCACCAGGGAAACTTGCTGTAAAGATTTTTCTCCCAGTTAACTATTTTCCTTCTAATCTTAGCTTCATCAGATTTGTTTTGCAAAAAAAAAAAATTAATTTTTATATAAACAAATTTATCAATTTTACCTTCAGTGATCCTTTCTATCCCCTTTTTTTGGTCATGAACTCCTGTTTTATCCATAGATCCAAAAGACATTTTTTTCCTTGCTCCTATAACTTGTGCTGTAATCTTTCACAACAAGATCATGCATTGGGGCTTATATGATGTCAGATGTTGGCCTAAATCTAATTCTGCCAGATTATTGTCCATTTTTTCCAATGGTTTTTGCTGAATAGTGGATCCTTATTCTAGTAACTGGGGTCTTTAGATACTAACTTCATTTTCTTTTCTACACTGTATTTCTAATTCATTTCACTCATCAAAATATCCATTTCTAACCAGCATTTAATCATTTTGATATTTATTAATTTGTAGTGTCATTTGAGACAGGATACTACAAGATCCCTTCCTTTCCCCCCCCACCTTTTCTCATTATTATTGCACTGTTGTTTTGTTGTTATTCAGTTGTATCTGACTCTTCATGACTCAATTTGAGGTTTTCTTGGCAAAGATACTGGAGTGGCTTGCCATTCCCTTCTCCAGCTCATTTTACAGATGAGGAAACTGAGGCAAACAGGGTTAAGTGACTTGCCCAGAGTCACATGGCTAGTGTCTGAAGCCAGATTTGAACTCAGGAAGATGTCTTCCTGACTGCAGGCCCCATACTCTAACCACTGTGCCACCTAGCTAAGTCATTAAGGCTAATTTTATTCAATATTTTTTTCATTAATATTCATTAGGGATACTTTTCAGCATTATCTCTCTCTGCTTTAGATGTCAGAACCACATTTGTCTCATAAAAATAGCATGATAAGCTCCCTTCTTTTTCTATTTTTGCAAACAATTTTTATATTATTGGGGTTCTTGGAGTTTTTTATAGAATAAGTCTGTACTACGCTTTTCCTCTTTTTAGGAATTTGTTTCTGGCTTGTTCAATTTCTTTTTCTGAGATTGGAATATTTAAACTCTCAATTTCTTATTCTATTAATGTAGATATTTTATATATTTTTTGTAAATATTCATTTCATTTAAGTTACAAAATTTGTTGGCAGATCATTGGACAAAAATTTATAATAATTTCTTTTATTTCTTGTTCATTTGTTGTGAATACTTTTAAAATTTTAGATATTGAAAGTTTTATTTTTCTTTCTTATTTTGATCAGATTAGCTAATAGTTAATCTATTTTATTTGGGTTTTTTCTTCAAAAAACTAGCTCCTAATTTTATGTATCTATCACATCTATTTTTACTTTTTGTTTACTTTTGTTTGCAAAAACACAATGTTTTTGTGTTTGAATGGTTTTTAAAATTTGTTGCTTTTCATATTCTTTACATGCATGTGCAATTTACTGTTTTTCTTTTCTTTTGTTGATGAAATCTTCTAAAGACTGCTTTGGCTGCTTCACAAAAGTTTTGATAAGATTTTTTTGTTTCCTTATTAATTTTATTATTTATTTTTATAGAAATTAAATATATTTATTTATATGTATTAAATATATAAATATATAAGATATATTTATGATATTATATATGATAAATATATTAGTGTGTTTGTATATTAAATTTATTTTTATATAAATAATTCATAATTATTCATTGTTTATTAATATTGTTATATTATTTTAAAGTATGTAGTGTTCCTCTGGGCTTTTTCCCCTTTAACTTGCTAATTATTTTTTAAAACTTATGGTTGTTTAGGATTAAGTTATTTAGCTTCCACTTAAGTTTGATTCCTTTAAGAAAGGAATCAAATTTGATTATAATCTTTATTGTGTCAAAGGATTTGTTTAACATTTTTATTTTTCTGCATTCAAGAGGTTTTTATGTTATTGCACATGTTCAATTTTTGCAGATGTGCCATGTACAGCTAACAAATAAGCATATTTCCTTTTATTATTATTCCATAGTCACCAGAAATCTATATATCTAACTTTTCTAAAACTTTATTCAGGTCTTTAATTTCATGACTTAATTTAATAGATCTTTAAAACCTATTTAGGTCTTTAAATGTAATTGTTTTCATTTATATTTTTGTTAGATTTGCCTGGGTCTGAAAGGATCACATTGAGATTTCTGACTTCTACAGTTTTGCTGTCCATTTTTGCCTATAGTTTGATTCACTTTTCCATCAAATATTTAGATATTTTGCCATGTGGGATTGATATTTTCCATTATCTGTGATGCTTTTAAGTTTAATTCAGTTTTTATGTTTATCTCTTTTAACCATGTGCATTTTTTACTGTTGCCTTATCTGAACTAATAGTTACTACTCTTACTTATTTGAATTTGTCTGAAGCATAATAAATTCTCCTTCAGTCCTCCATTTTAACTCTATATGAATTATGTTTCAAGTGTATTCCTCATAAACAATGTGTTAAACTCTGATTTATAATACGTTTTGCCACTTGCTATTTTATGGACAAATTTAACCTGTTTATGTTCAGTGTTAACAATTGTTAATTATATATTTATCTCCATCATAGTCTCTTAGACTTTTTCTTATTTTCTTCCTACCTCTTCTTTTCAAGAATGGAGTAGAGAGAGAAAATCTGATAAATATTAGTAATCTATAATTCAAGTGATTGGTTCCTATTCCTAGCATCTATCTCCCAAAGTTGTTGTGATTAAATGAGATATTTGTAAAACACTTAGCGCAATGTCCAGCACCTAGTACGTGCTATATATAAGTTCGAGCCGCTATCATCATCATCATCATCATCATCATCATCATCACTATTCTTCTGCCCTTTCTCCATTCACCAAGCCAAATCATCTCTGATTCCTTCTTTCTTTCTCATTAATTACTCCTTTTCAATCAGCCCTCTGAAGCTGAAGTCTGTTGTGCTTGTAATGATTCCCTCTCTGATTCTACTCTGCATCTTATGTCACACTCCTTTCCCTATTTCCGTTTTGTTTAATGTATTTTTATACCAAATTCTGTGTGTTTGTGTTTATCTTTGACCCTCCTTTTCCTGGTTTGGATAAGACTGATATTCATGAGATACCTACTATCCTAATCGCTTCTATGTTTGTATAGTCTTCTCATATACCCCATTTACGGGAGATGATAAGCTCTCTCTTATTCCCTCATCTCTTCTCTAGCATACTATTTTTCCTTCCCTTTTCTTTCTTTTCTTAAAACCAACAAAACAGGACAAAACTGCACCTAGGCTTTGTGTTAGTCTTAGTTAACTTCCTCTTTGACCTGTGAAGCTATTAAGATTCTGAAAGGGCCCTTTCTCTTCCCCACCTCAACAGAATACAACCACTCCAATATTTTTAACCCCTTCCACTTCATCAAAAATACCTTTTTAGATTTCTCTTTATTCCAATGTTTTCATTTCAAAGTTTTTACTCAACTCTGGTCTTTTCATCAAGAATAATTAAAAGTCCTCTTATCTATTAAAAGTCCATTTTTCCCCAGTTGGATTTACTCAGTTTTGCAGGATAAGTTATTCTTAGTTGCAAGTCAACCTTATGAAATATTGTATTTCAAGATTTTCTCTCCGTTAGAGTAGTTGCTGACAAATCTTATGTGATTCTGACTGTAGTTGCTTGGTACTTGAACTCTTTCTTTCTGGCTGCTTGTAGTATTTTTTATTCAGCTTAGAAGCTATGGATTTTGGCCATGATAGTAGTGGATGTTTTCAATTTGGGACTCTTTTGTAATAATCAGTGGATTCTTTCTGCTTTTACATTGCCTTCTTGTTCTAATAGACCTAGGCAGCTTTACTTTATGAAAATATAGGGTCTTAAAATATAGTGTCTGGGTCTTTTATTTGGTCATAGAGTTAAGAGATTTGGATGATTCTTAAATTATCTCTCTTCAACCTGCTCTTCAGGTTAGTTGTTTTTTATAGTAGATATCTTGCCTTTTTATAATTTATTAATCCTATGGTTTTACTCTAACATTTCTTTCAGGAAGTCCACTACTTGGTATACTTTCCATCATCTGTCCTGATTCTTCCAGGGCTCTTATTTCAATCATCATGTCATTTTAAATCTCTTTTTATTTCTTCCAGCCAGTTGTGAAGTCTTTGTGGCCAAGACAACTTTTTTTCTGAAACTCCAATTGTATTTGCTAACTTGCTGTCTTCTTTATTTACCTTTTGGACATCTTTTAACTCATAATATTTCTTAATTGTTGAAGTCTCTCTTTGTGCAGTCAATTAGGGAGTTTAATACAAGGTTGAAGACAAATCTAAGTCCATCTTTGGTTTTAGGTCCCATTTTTGCCTTTTGTCCCTTTCACGGTCCCCTCCTTTATAATAAACATTTGCTCAAATTGTGACAAAAACTAGCTTATCTTTATCCAGAAAGAAAAACACTTGTAAAAAGTATAGGTAGCAAATAAATAAGATTACAAAAGAACAGGAAATTCTGTTGGCCATGCAATGAGGCAGCAGTGAGGCAGACAAGAGGGAGTGAAGAATAATTTCACCAGTGTGGTAATCAAGTAATCCAGATAAACAGCAAATTCTTTGCAGGCAGACCACTCCTTAAGTGAACCAGTTGAGCCAGACAAGGCTCCAACTGTTGAAGATTATATTGTGTTCATGGTCTCAGTGATTATCCTTTCCATCAGCTCACTGCTAGGCATATCTGCCTTGTCCTCTCCTCTGCCTGGAAAGCAAAAGTTATCAGGCTTCCCCTGTTGACTCACAAGGTTTCCATCTACCATGTTCCTTTAGTCCATCCTTTTAGTAGGAAAACAACGCTTGTCATCATCTCCTTGATGTTAAGGAATTACATTCTGTTTGATGTATTCTTTTGTTTACTCATATTACCAGCCTGAGTTCCTGGCTTGAGATTTTATGCCAGATACAGGCTTTGTTGCTTTTACACTCTTGGATGGTATGGTAGGGCCATTTTTTTGTCCTGATTTTTTTTTTGGTCCCTTCCCACTAGCTTGCACTTCCCCTGGTGTATCTACACTCAAAAAATGGTAAGATTTAGTGTTCTCAATCAGAGCTCTGTGGTCTTCCATCCTGCCTTCCCCGGGAGCATTCCTGTTTAGAGCGCCTCAGGTTTCTGGCTATCCTGGCGCATTCCAGGTCAAGGCATTGTGCTCTTCCAGTCCCCTCTCCTTCCCCCTCTCCTCATCTTTGAAAATTCTGGACAGAGCATCGTTGCCAACTTAAGATCTGTTTATCTGAACTCATACTGGATTCCTTGGTGGGACCACACCTTCCAGAACATATGGTTTCTGGACATCTTTGAGTTGCCTAGAGGAAAGTACTGTTGTTTCTCTTTGAATTTCTTGATCATTACTCAACCTAGTGCCCTTTTTTGGTCTCTTCTAGAGCGTATTTAGGAGGACTGGATTCCTCTGTGACTTTTCATGTTACTATTTTAATGATTAGTTAATGCTAAAGACTATTAAATTATAAACTTTTTGAGGGCAGGCAATGTTGTTTTCCACCTTTTTATTATTAGTTCCTAGAACAGCGACCAACACAGAGTAGGTGTTTTTGTTGAAATGAATTGAATTGGACCATATGCCTTGAAGGATGTGCAAGATGGGCAGAGTAGAAGAGGGAGGGCATTCTCTGTCAAGGGTGGGGTGAGGAACCCCAGGAGGCAAAATCATGTACTTTATAGGGAGTGTTATTGTTTGTGTTTTATTAGGTCACCGTAGGCACCTCAGAGAAGTCACAAAATCTATCTGAGATGCCATGTGGTCCATTTGTCCCTGAATAAGCATCTTTTCTATGTCATAGACAAGTAGTCATCTAATCTTTTGAAGATCTCCGATGAGAAGGAACACACTGATTTTCTATTTCTTGACTAGGCGTATTGCTACAGAGCTTTGTTTTTATTTTTGTGTTTCAATTTGAGGATTAGGTGAAAGGGAGAGGAAATATAGTGGCAGAGTTGCAAAGAAGAGGGTCACTGAAACTTTTTTTTTTAATGACTAGAAGTGAAGAAAGGCCATAAGGAAATACAGACAAGCAGAATAACTTTGAAAATAACATAATAAATTTGTCATATACTTACAAGGAAAATCAAGTTATAGTTACGTAACTGATTCACAGTTGTATGCACTATCCTATATTTCTGTTCTATTGTATATATAGAAATGCTCATTTTATCTGGTATTTTAAAGTTCAGATTAAAAATAAAATAAAATAGGGGTAGCTAAGTAGTGCAGTCAGGAGGACCTGAGTTCAAATCCAGCCTCAGACACTTGACACACTTACTAGCTGTGTGACCTTAGGCAAGTCACTTAACCCCAATTGCCCTGCCTTCCACCTCTGAAAAAAAAAAAGATAAAAATGCAAAGAAAGAAAGGGAGCTCACTGCCTTGCTCCAATTTTAAAAATGATTAATTGTAATTGTTAGGAGGTTTTTACTTCCATTAATACTAACTTTGCTTTTTTTACTTCTGTTAATACTATTGTTCCAAGTTCTGTCCTTTCCAGCCAAGCAGTATAAGTCCAATCCCTCTTGTAAATGACTACTCCAAACGATCTATGATTTCGTTACTAAGAGTCCTCCCTCCACTAATTACAACCTTTCCATGCACAAGTTGCTTTAGTCAAAGTCTACTTACTCCAATGGAGACTCATACTCATCAGAGATGCCAAGCCTCAGGGTTTTAGAGGCAAGAGAGGGCCTCCTCTGATAGGGACTTATCTATCAGAAATCCTGAGCCTCAGGATGCCAAAGGCACTATATATAGAGCCAGTGCTTTGGGGAACTCCAAGATTGGAAGCTGGGAGTTCTGTGTTCACTCTATGTATAGAGTATTTTGTGGGTGTGCATTATCTCCTTCATCCTAGGATGCAGATACAGAGCTGACACCAAGCATGAGTTCAGTCTCATTCCCAAGAACACAATTACCATGGTAGTTATCTGCAGCTGTTGAGGACTCACAACTAATATATTCTAAGCCTCAGAATATTAGAGGCAGTAGAGGGCCTGCTTAGATAGGGGGTCACACCCATCAAAGATTTAGATATTTAGAGCCCCAAAGAGAGCTTAGTAATTCTTTCACGTATAAGATGCTTCTGAACATGCTTAATCCCCTACCACCTTTGGGCCTTAGAGAATGATACACTTTCCTGATCCAGAAACCTGAGCAGAATTTCCTAATGTCTCCACCCTCTTATAGGCTCTGCTCCCCTGTGTTTGAAGTGAATTAGTGCCATTGCCCCCACACAATCATGAAAGAAGACCCTAATCATTTGGCTCTTTCTCTATGTTATGGTAGGCAAACTTTGAGTTTCTGTTCCATTTATCCCACTTATTCAGAGTTGAGCTCTGTCCAGGTGAAAGTCACTTCTTCCTATTACTGTTCCTTGTATTCCTTGTAGACAGCTAGGTGGTACAGTGGATAGATTGCTAGACTTGTAGTAAGTTAGACCCAAGTTCAATCTGATCTCAGATGCTTACTAGCTGCATGATCCCAGGCATGTCACTTAACCTCTGTTTGTCTCAGGCTCTTCGTCTCTAAGAAGAGGATAACGGTGGTGTCCGCCTCTCAGGGTTATTGTGAGGATCAAATAAGATCATATTTGTAAAGCACTTTGCCACACTTTAAAATGCTATATAAATGCTAGCTATTATTATTACTCTCAACCATAAACACTTCAGCCCTACTACCTCCATAGTCTATACCCTCCTCTGTCTTCACTGTGTCCTCTGAAAGCCCTTCTCTGATTTTTTTAAATAAGTTTTTTATTGATATTTTCTGTTTCTTCATCACCACAGTATCCCATGTATCCCTCCTCCTCCCAGAAAGTCATTCCATATGACAAACAGTATTTTTTTAGAAAGGGAAAAAAAGTCAACACAACTGATGCCCTGCTCTAATTTTTTATGTAAATAATATTTGATTCTTTCCAGTTACATGTAAAGATAGTTTTCGACATTCATTTTTATAAAATTTTGAGTTCCAAATTTTTCTCCCTACCCTTGCCATTCCCCAAGACAGAAAGCAATCTGATAGAGGTTATACATGTGCAATCATGTTAAACATATTTCTACATTAGTCATGTTGTAAAAGAAGAAACAGAACAAAAAGAAAAAAACAAGCAAAAATAATACCAAAGAAAGTGAAAATGGTATGCTTCAGTATGCATTCAGACTCCATCAGTTCTTTGTCTAGATATGGGTAATGTTTTTCATCATGAGCTTTTGGAATTGTCTTGGATCACTGTATTGCTAAGAGCTAACTGTATCATAGTTGCTCTTCACACAATGTTGCTGTTACTGTATGCCATGTTCTCCTGGTTCTGTTCCCTTCACTCATCTTGCTCTAATGTTAACAAACTTCTCTTCATCCTCGTTCTTTCCAATTTAATGCACTACTTGAAACCTGGTACCCTCCTGAAAGACACCTCATCTAGTACTAAATATTCCTCTCATCCACTGAAACAGAAGTATACTAACACCCCCAGGTCTTTTTCAGACAACATGATGTCTAGCCATGGTTTCCCCACCTTGTAATTGTGATTTGAACCCACTTGTTTACATTTATCCCTATTACACTTTATCAGATTCAGCCCCCATGTTCTAGCCCATTTTGTACCTTAATTGTGTAATCAATGTGTTAGCTTCCCCTTCTGGCTTTGTCCTTTGCACACTGGATGAGAATGCTATCCATATTTTTAAAATCCAAATCATTGATTAAAAATGGTTTGTTTTTTAAAGCACAGGGCCATACCTATCTCTGGGGCACTCCCATAGACACTGTATTCCAAGTTGACATGGAACCATCAATGATTAATCTTTGGGTCCAGTCATTCACTTAATGTCAAATCCACCTAACTGTATTATTATCTAGTTAGTATGTCTCTGGAGGGGAATGTCCTTTTCCCTCACTGGGATTCAGTTTTCACTTCTGTGTAATAAGTGGGTTATACCAAACCAGCTGTTCTCAGAGTGGTCAAAGGACCACTGAGGATCCCTTGAGACCCATTTGAGGGGTCCAAGAAGTCAAAACTATTTCCATAATAATACTAAGGCATTATTTGCCTATTAAAATACTCCTCCCTTTATTGGCTGCATCCAAAACAACATATCACAACGGACTGAATACAGAAGGAGGTAGAAGAATTCCAGCTATCTGCTATTAGGCCAGATATTAAAGAGATTTGGAAAAATATGTAAAACGATGCCACTCTTCTCATTCATTTTTGCTTGTAAAATAGTTATTTTTCATAAAAGTATCTTGGTTGATGGGCTTATTGTTATTTTCAAATGAATTATTTTTAATTTTTGCGTTTTTATTTCTAATGCAGTAAATATCAGTGTAATCCACATAAACAAAAGCGCTTTCGGATCCTCAATAATTTTTAAGAGTATACATGCCAAAGGCCGGAAACTTTTAGAACCCCTGTCCTAGGTGACGATGTCGAACGGCCCTTTAAACTCTGAATTCTGTGATCCTCAGGGGAATCTCTCCACTCTTTCCCTGCTCCCCTCCATTCTTCAGTTGCACTACTCACACTACCACTAATAAAAATAACACCTGACGTCTGTAGATTGTTTTAGACCTTCCCAAATTCCTCTCATATTGAGTATCTCAGTTGTAATGTAAACTTCTCTTTCTTCCTTAGGGCGCCCTGGGAATGCTGCCTTTAGTTTCCAGGCTTGGGACCTCTGCTCAACCTGTGTTGATCACGGACCTCTCAGGATCTCAACTTCCCCGTCTGTAAAATGGGGAGTTTAGGGTCACATGTAGGGTTCCTTTCGGGCAGCGAAGTGGCGCAGGGGATAGAGTGCCTGGCCCGAGTTCAATTCCGTCTTCAGATACTTACTAGCTATGTGACCCTGGGCAAGTCGCTTAACTCTACTTGCCTCAGTTTCCTCATCTGCGAAAAGCTAGAGAAGGAAATAGCAAACCACTCCAGTATCTTTATCAAGAAAACCCCACAGCGGGTCATGGAGAATCTGACACGACTGAAATGACTGAACAACACGGTCCCTTCCCGTAGTCAATATTCTGTATCTGTCTTCTGACGCCCCTCCTCCCCCACTCCGGCCTCCTAGAACCGCTGTGCTAGTGCCCTTCTCTCAGAGGAGCCAGTCCACGGCCCGACGTGAGCCGGGACTCTCTACCTTCTCCTTCTCCTCTCAGATCCACTGGAAGGAATTATCGATCGATAGCTCTAGGCTCTTCGCTCTCCTCGACTCTGTGCCCGGCGCTCGGCTCCAAATGCCTGCGCCCCCGACGCTTCTGCGTTGCTATGGGGACGGAGTGGAGAGTGACGGCCGCCTGATCCTGGCCCTGGCGCTGGCCCGGCCCTGGGAGGGCCCCACAGGGGCGCAACCCAGAGCCGATAGGGTGAGTGAGGGGTCTTCGGAGGCGGGACTCGAGGGGCACACAAGAGATGGCAAGGTTCATAGGGTTAGCGGGGTCCATATGGGGGTTGGGGACGTTGGGGGCAGCTCTCCTCTTCAGGCCTGGGCCCGAGCCCCCCCCCCTGCCTTTTCCCCTCATCTCTTCTCTCCCCT
>JAQQSZ010010245.1:0-12562 GCA_028646595.1 Phalanger gymnotis
TATTGTGATTTTGTCAGACAGAAATCTATCTGTTGATTTGTGTTTATTTGCTCTGTTTGTATTTGCTCTGAAGCTCAGGATGCTGGCTTTTCCCCCTGAGCTGAGTGAATGATATTTGTATTTTGGATTAAAGTAAGATTGTTAACCCCTTAACATTGCTTTCCTTAGTAACACAGATTGAAAGAACCTGGGCTTGCGGTGTTCTTGTTGTTGGGCTCGTGTTGGTTTTTCACCCCCGCAGCAACTGCTAGCTGAATTGTTGTTACAGTGGGACAAATGGTTGTACAATAGTGCTGTGATCACAAAATGGTTCTTTTATTCAGAGGTTTCTAGCAATGAATTTAAAAGGCCTGAAACAGTCATATTCAAATTAGGCTGCCAAGAAACAATTTCCTACAGCCCTCTTTAACATCCATCAGTATTCAGTCAGCCTTTAAGCTGCCTTCACTCAGGTCTTCCCTGTATTTCAGGAAAGATTTCTCTCAGGTCGTCAGAACTGTCTTTTTTCTCCTCAAACTGACATTCTCTGAGTTTCTCACATGGAGTCCCCTTTCCTGCCCCTTTCATTAAACCAAATGTCTATGTAAGAAAAGAACTATGCTGAGCAGAAAAAGCCAAAAATGAAGGTCTTTTAAGCAACTAGGTGACACAGTGGATAGGGCACTAGACTTGGAATCACTAAGACCTGAGCTCAAACCTAGTTTCAGGCATTTACTAATTATGTGAATCTAGGTAAATTGTTGAACCTCTGCCTCAGTTTATTCATCTGTACAAACGGATCATAAAAGCACCTACCTCCCAGGAATGTTGTGATGATCAAGTGAGATCATATTTATGAGGCAGCTAGATGGTGTAGTCAATAAAACACTGACAGCTGATTAGATATGGGGGATAAAGGAGAGTGAAGAATTGAGAATGATGTCCAGGTTGCAAATCTGAATGACAGGAAGAATGATGATCCAATTGACGAATGTAGAGAAACAGCAAGATGACCTTTGGAAGGGACAGAAAATGAAACATACCAGGCATGCCAAACCACCTCTACAATCACCTCCAACCACATCCTCCGCCATCTCCAGTCATCCTGATGAATATCAGGCCACTGGACCCAGATGGCTGTGGAGGAGAAAGTGAGGCTGGTGACCTTGCACAGCCCTCCCTCACTCAAATCCAAGTCGACTGCAAGTCATGTCATCATTTCCCTGATGCCATGGTCCTCTTCAAGAACAAAGGACAAACACAACAACAAGTCAAAGGTGCTGAAAACCTAGAAAAGAAAAAAATGTTCCACTCTTCTTTGGCACTATCAAATGGTTAAAAGTAGAAAATGGGGAATTTTTGTCAATGGAAATTATACAAAAGAAGATTCATCACAATTGTTTTTTGCTATAGCCTAAGGACCACTGGTTCCATCCGCCCTACAGCTGAGCCCACTTATATATGTTGTCTCACCCTATTAGAACCCAAGCATCTTGAGAGCAAGAACTAACTTCTCTTTTTGTACCCACAGTACTTAGCACAGTACTTTGTACCTAGTAAGTACCTAATAATCGCCTTTTCATTCATTCAAGTTAGGAAGAAGACTGGAAAGATTATGATCCCTTTTTTGGATGTATTGAGATGCCTGGTAGGTCCAGTTAAAAATGTCCAATGTATACATATATTTGAGAAGGACTTGAAGCTTAGGGAAAAGATTAAAGCTAGATACATAGATCTGGAAAATACCTCCATGAAGATGATAACTGAAACCATGGGAACTAATAACTTCATCAACAGTGTTGAAAGAAAAGAGAAAGCCCAGGACAAAACCTTCCTTTTCCTTATAACTGAGCTCATTTTTAAAGAAAATACGTGTGTATACATATATACATACATGTGTATATGCATATATACATACATATACATATAGAAATATACATATATGTCTTCTGCCAACAGTTTCAATGGAATTTAACTCAGGAAGGACCTAACCTGGATTTAAAAGTATTTATATCCTTATCCTAGGGTTTAGCTTGAAAAGAGCTTGTAAAATATTTTTTCGCTGGGGTTGTAGGGACTGACTGACATTTTCCCAAGATTAAGACGTAGATGAAAGGCATCACAGATAGGATAGTGGATAGAGGGTTGGCCTTGGAGACAAGAAGACTTGGGTTCAGGTCCTACCATTAACATGTGCAACTCTAGGAAATCATTTAACTGCCCAGTGCCCCAGGCAAATTTTCTAACAGAAGTTACAGATGACTCTTCAATCTGTATTAGTGGAGGGGTTGTTTCCACATTTTGGAGGTCCCTCACCCTAATGAAATCAGGTTCTGACCTAAAAGATTGTTTCTAGTATTCTAGGATCTAGAAATACTAGAATTATGGTGTTCAGATATTTTAAATACTCTTAATTAGTCGTTAAGCATTTATTGAATGCCTATTCTGTTCCAGGCACTGTGCTAAGTACTGGGGATACAAACAAAGGCAAAAAGACAGGAGTTTATAATCTAATGAGGAGACATGTAAATAATAATGTACGAATAAGATATATACAGAACAAATTGAGTGTAATCTCTGAGGGAAGGTATAAACCTTAAAGGAGATAGGAAAAGGCTTCTCATGGAAAGAAGAATTTTAGCTGGGACTTGAAGGAAGCCAGTCAAGGTAGAGAAAAGGAGAGCGAGCAGTCTTTGCCTGGGAGAAAGACAGCCAATGAAAATGTCCATAGCATGGCAATAGGGGCCCATGTGAGAGAAAGAGCAAAGAGGACAGGATCACTGGATCGCAAAGTGTATGGAGGGTCTCAAGGTCTAAGAAGATTGGAAAGGTAGAAAAAGGCCAGGTCATGAAGGGCTTTGAACATGGTCATTTGTTCCTGGAGGTGAAAGGGAGCCCCTGGAGTTTATTGAATGGGGAGGACAGTGGTCATACCTGTAAGGGACCTGAAAGATCACCCAATTCCAACCATTTTACAGATGAAGAAAAGTAGACCTAGGAAAGTGAAGTGATTTGCCCAAGGTCCCACAGGTAGTGAGCATCAGAGACCAGATTTGAACCCAAGTCCTTGGACTCCAGAGTCCCTGCTCATTATATTGTTCCATCCTGATTCTCATCTAATCTACAATCTTCTGAGGCCTAGAGAGGGGAAGCCACTGGTCCAGGTCACACAATGAGTCAGTGACAGAGCCGAATTATATCCCCTTTAGAGGTGACTGCCCCATTGGTTTTCTCAGGTTCAGCCTTGTAAATTAAACTGTTCCCTCTCACTTGTTCAACGTAAAACAACATTTTAAAAAATACCTCTTCAAGCTTATGTCCAACATTACTTTGTTGTAGAATATTCCATTCAACCTAAAAACATTTATTGACTTACAAGGCCCTGTTTAGGGCTCTGGAGGGGATGGTGATGAATAAGACATGATCCCTGCCCTCAAGGAACTCAGTAATGATCACAGAAGGCAGAACATGGTCAACACACACACACATGCACATGTGCAAACACACATGCAAACACACACACACACGAACAAAAGTCCCATGGGGCAAAGATCACAGCTGCCTTGGGGATTAGGAAGGGCTTCAGAGAAGAGGTTGGAGAATCGATTCAATTCATTAGAGTCAAGAAGATCTGAATTTGAATCCTGCCCCCAGACATTTATGACCTGTGTGACCTTAGATAAGTGACTAATATTCTTCAGCCTCAGTTTCTTCATTTATAAAATGGGAATGATAACAGCATCTACCTTAGCAGGATGGTTGTGAGGATCAACCAGAATAATATATGAAAGGTGCTTTTCCAACGTCAAAGTCGTGTGTAAATGTTAACTATTAAGTCTTCTCTCGTGTGCGGGGCACTATTCCAGGTGCTGGGAGAGATTCAAAGTGTACGTGAGACCCAGACTCTGCCCTTCAATGAGAAAATACTCATAAAGCACTTAGCGCAGTGCCTGGCACATAGTATGCCTTCTATAAATGCTTATTCCTTTTCATCTCCCCCCTCATTAATCTTACAACCTAGGATGAGTGAAAAAACAAATGTAGGAATAAAAAGACCGTAATATAAACCATTACGTAAGTGCAGCAAGAGGAAGGGTTCCCTGACGTCTGAGGGGAGATAAAGAAAGGCGTTATGGAAGTGTATGTCCCTGTCTCCCTCTAGACAAACCAACCACCCAATGCCACATCAGTGCTGGGATGGTGGAAGATTTGCACGTTTGGATAAGATGCAGGACCAGCCTTGCTAGATGGAGCTCCCAGCCCAATGCAGAGAGAGAGATCGGAGCAGCTAACTAGGGCTCTGCCGGTTTGGTTCCAGGCAGCCAAAATTAGAGGGTGCTGAATTTAGAGATTGCTGACAGTCCTTGCCATCCTTCGGCAGCATAAAAACAACAAAGCTTAGCACCTAGTTAGTCAGAATAAAATATGAAGCTGAATGAGGGCCGTCTGGGGCGAGCTCTTTCCCCATCCTGCCCTGCAGGAACACCCCAGGACCTCCGTCTCCACTCCCCTCTCAACTGAGGCTATTCTGGTGCCTCAAACTTAAAATGCCTAGTCACTAGCTATGTATAAGATACTTCCATACTTGTAGATTTAGAGCTGGAAGGGCTATTTGAAGTACCTAGTCTCCAACCCACCCATTTTACAGAAGAGGAAACTGAGACTAAGAGAAGGTGACAGCGCAAGTCATACAGGCCATAGGCAGGAGAGACTGGACCTAAACCAAGGTCTTCTGACTTTTTTCAGTTTCACTACATTCCTCCTCAATGCAGCCATGATGATCTCACTGATGTGAATGTTTTCATCTGCTATGAAGGTTAGAAAACATCCAGGCCTTCTCATCTTGGGCAACTTTTATCCATAGACTTCCATAATTCCTTAACAGATGACACATTCATCATGGGAGAGGCTTTTTTCTAGGTCATTTAACCTTCTGAATGTACCAGTACAGTTCTCAGGCTGTCTCACCTCTTATTTTTCATTCTAGTACAGAGAAATGACCACTGGCTCTGAAATCTTAGGACCTCGGTTCAAATCTTACTTCTGATACTTATTACCTTTGTGACTTTGGGCTTATTCTCCATGGGCCTCAGGTTCCCCATTTGTATATTGAAGGACTTGGACTAGATGTCCTCTTAAGTTCCTGTTAGCTCCAGAACTGTGCTCCTGTGGCCCACTTCTTTTTCCATCCCAGATGCTATCTTTTTTGGCACTTCTTACCCACAAGTTATCATTGACAGTATACTGGAGCCTACTTTTACCCACTGTATGTCCCTCCATTGTCATTTGCATCAATTATAATTTTTATTCTTCCAAGATTGTGGTGCTCTGTGATTTAGAATCTTTTAGTATCACTGGAAGAATTTTGATATTAAAAAGATGACCTTTTGTGACAAAGAGTAGCCATATATAACTACAGTGCACAGCATTATATCATAAGTACCCTAAAGAAGTAAAAAACGAAACAAAGTGCTTTATATGGGGCCAGTGGGGGAAGTGTGAAAGGCTTCGTGAAAAAAGTGGCATGAAAAATAATATATGTCGATATGTGAATGTGCTGTGAAAAATTTAAAGTAGTGCCAAAAAAGAAATCTTCTACAAAATCCTACTCTTATTCCTCATTATGACATGGAGGTAACTCTAGGTTCTTGAAGAGTGTAATAGAGACCACAAGCTTTGGAAGGATCTACTATGCTAGAAAGCTTTAGTTACTGTCATTGCAATAGACTGTCAGCTTTCCAAGGATCAGCCTAGCTAAATATGGAAAGCAGGAGTTCTTAACCTGGGATCCACCAATAGTTTTCAGGAGTCCATGAATTTGGACAGTAAAATTACATCTTTATTTTCACTAGCCTCTAACTGAAATTTAGCATTTCCTTCCATCACTATTTCTTTAAATAATCATTTTGAGAAGGTATCAATGGGTTCCTCAGACTATCAAAGGTATCATGCCACAACAAAGAATAAGAACTTCTGATGTGGAGGCTCATCACTAATAGGTGATAGGTTCTTTGGTCTGGCATCTAATGAAACAAAGGAAAAATACAAAATTTCCTGTGCATCCCCCTTCTGCTTCTGCAGTGACAGTGGCAGAGTAGTGGGAAAGGAGTCGGAGTTCTAAGAATCACACAGTTCTTAAAGAATCTATGAACATTAATTTAGTTGTTGCTCCTCTACAAGTGAAATCCTTATTCAAAACCCAATGAGTGGACGTACTACAGAGACTGAATTGTATCACTTATGACATTCCCACAATAAATAAAACCAGAAAACAGAAGGAAGTTACAGCTAAATGAAAGGATGACCCAGGTTCCGCATGAAGAGGCAAATAAGGGAGTTGGCAGGGTTGGCTTTATCCAGCATCTAAAGGTAACAAGAAATATTTCATGGGACATTACATCATTTCAGATTGAAATGCTAATGATAAGCATTTGCAAAAATACCATCATGAGAATAATTGTATCTAATATTCCAACATCTCCAACAGATTTCCCCCTCTATTTCCCCTCCCATTCTTTCATTTATTTTCAATCTCTCTTTATCTGCTAATTGCTTCTCTACTTGTCTACAAACATGCCTGTTTCCATCATCCTCAAAAAAACTCACTTGATTCATCCATCCCCACTAGCTGTAGTTCCATGTCTCTCCTCCCTTTTGTGGTTAAACTCCTTGAGAAGGCTGCTTTCAATAGATGTTTCCACTTCCTTTCCTCTTACTCTCTTCTTAATTTATTATAATCAGGCTTCAAACTTCATCATTCAACTGAAACTGGTCTCTCCTAAATTAATAATAATCTCTTGCTTGCCAAATCCAATGACCTCAACTTAATCCTCATCCTTCTTGAACTCTGCAACTTTTGACATTATTAATCGCCCTCTTCTCTTTGATATTCTCTTCTAAGTTTTTGTAACACTAGTCTCTCTGGGTTATCCTACCTATCTCACCACTCTTTCTCAGTCTCTTTTGCTGGATCTTTGCCCAGGTTATGCCCACTAACCATGGGTATCCTCACGGATCTCTGTCCTGGGTCCTGGGACCTCTTCTCTTCTCTTCTCTTCTCTTCTCTTCTCTTCTCTTCTCTTCTCTTCTCTTCTCTTCTCTTCTCCTCTCTCTATATAAATATATATATGTATATATACACTTATATACATATACACATACGCACATATCTATGTATGTGTATACATAGGTATATATGGGTATATATATGTATATATAAGTATATATACTTATATCTCTCATTATATATAGCAGTTATATATAACATATAGCATTTTATATATTATATATAGCAATTTATATATAATATATAGCACATTTATACATAATATACACCATTCATATATATATATATATATATACACACATATATATCACACACACTCATTTATTTATTTATTTATCCATTGGCCTTATTCATTCATTTATTTATTTATCTATTGATTGATTGATTGATTGATTTCACTTGGCGATCTCATCAGCTCCCATGAATTCAATTACCTCTGTGCTGTTGATTCTCAGATCTAATTATCCAGCCCTCACGGGTCTGCTGACTTTCAGACCAGTACCTCTAACTGCCTATTGGACATTTAAACTGAATGTCTCATAGACTTCTTAAACTCAGCATGACCAAAAGTGAATGTATTATTTTTCCTTCCTCCCAAACTCTCCCTTCTTCCTAATTCTGTATTACTGTCAAAGGTACCAGCATCCACCCAGTCACCCAGGTTCACAACATAGACATTATCTTTCCCTTCCCTCCCCTCCCCATATTCAATCAGTTGCTAAGGCCTGTCAATTTTGTCCTTTCAATATCTCTCATCTATGCCCCCTTCTCCCCTCTTGTCGCTGCTACCACCCTGGTGTAGACCTTCATCACATCACCCCTGGACTACTGCCATAGCCTACTGGCTGGTTTCCCTGCCACAGTTCTCTCCCCACTGAAGTCCATCCCCCCATTGTTCTGTCACAGCGATCTTCCTAAAGCATAGATCTGGCCATGTCACCACTGCGGACTGAAAAATCTCCAGTGACCTTTCATCATTTCCAGAATCAAATAAAAATCCTCTGTTTGGCATTCAAAACTCTTCATAATCTGCCCCCCTTACCTTTTCGATCTTCTTATGCTTTAGTTCTTCCACCCCTAGATGTATTCTTCAAACCACACATTGGCCTTTTTGAGGTTTCTTGCACAAGATTCTCCCATCTCCCTATTCCAAACATTTGCACTGTCTGTCCCCCATACCTACGATGTTCTTTCTCTCACCTCCACCCCCTGGCTTCCCGGCTTCCTTCAAGTCCCTGCTAAAGTTTCACCTTCCGCAAGCAGCCTTTTCCAATCCCCCTTACTTCTAGTGCCTTCCTTCTATTAATTATTTCCTATTTATCCTGTATATAGCTGGTTCAAATAGAGCCATTTGCATGTTTTCTGCCCCTTCGACTTGAACTTTTTGAGAGTAGATTCTGTCTTCTGCCTTTCTTTTTATCCCCACTGCTGAGTATGATCCCTGGCACAAAGTAGGAGTTTAATAATGGTTTATTGACTGAAGAGGAAGAGAAATTTTACAAAAAACTTGATATGACTCTCTAAATTAAATCATTGTGCATAAAGATTGAAATGGGGTAAATTCAATGCAAAAATGGGCATAAGGAAGGAAGATTTAAAAAAGCTGGAAAATATGGTTTGGAAATAAGAAATGAGAAAGGCCGAAGGCAGGTAAACTACACAGAAGTAGATGGGGAGACGGCAAGGAAGACTATGAAACCATACAGACACCATCTGAGACTGAGATAAGAGAGGGCAAGACTATTGCTGAGTTTGCCAAGAAAGCCAATGGTGGCACTGCACCCTCCACTTCACATCTATCCTTCCTCCTTCTCAGAAAAGTGAGTTGTCATTCCAAAACTTATCTCTGTTTTTAAAAGGAGTGATTCTTGAACTTTTGGGGTATCATAATCCCCTTACACTCTTAAAAATTATTGAGGATTGCAAAGGTTTTTTTTTAATGTGGGCTTTATCTATTGATGTTTACTGTATTAAAATTTTTAATTGATAGATTTAAAAGTATTTTTATTTAAAAATAACAGTAGCAAACTCATTGCATACGTAAATTACATATTTTTATGAAAAATATATTTTCCAAAAGAAAAAAATAGTGAGAAGAATGACTTTTACATATTTTTGCAAATCTCTAATATATGGCTTAATGGAAAACAGCTGGATCCTCATATCATTTTTTTCAGTCAATCTGTTGTAATGTTTTTTTGGTTAAAGTATATAAAGAAAATCCAGCCTCACACAGATGTGTAGTTGGAATAGGGAGGAGCACTTTAATAGAAAAATAACATTTTACTGTTATTATGAAAATAATTTTGACCTCATTAAAAGGACGTAATCCTCAGGACTGGTGGGAGTCTGTGGACCACACTTTGAGAACTGTTGTTTAAAGTTACATTCATTTGTAAAGGGAGGAAGGAATCTACATTCTCATGCAAGGGATGGGGATTGAATAAGTCATTAAATTGCTCAACCTCACCTAAAATAAGAAATAAAATGTCATACTGTGATACCTCACTCCTTAATGATGTTGGTCTGTACTTCTGTGCTTTATTTTCCCCTGGTTTAGGTATTTATTAGGACTATATTTTTTTTCAAAAAAGGAATGTGATAGGGTGCTTTCTCAATTTTTGAGAATAATTTATTTTCTGTTGGTACAGATTATTCTTTAAAAGTCTGATAGAATACTTCTGCGAATCCATCAGGACAGGGAGTTTATGTCTTTGGTGTTTCCTTTATAGCTTGTTCTGTATCATTTTCTGAGATTGGATTATTTAAGATCTCAATTGATCTTCTATTCATTTGTGTATGTGTGTGTGTGTGTGTGTGCGCGCGCCCGTCTGTGTGTGCATGTTTTGAGGGTATTCTATTTCTATTACATTCTCAGTTTTGTTAACCTAAAACAGTACATAGTATATTCTATTTTTTTTAATTTAGAAGAAGTAGACAAGTTTTGTTGTGATTTCTTGTCATTTATTTGCTATCTTGTTGATTTGATTTTCTGCCCTCTTTATTGGGCTAAATGTTCATCACTTTTGTTAGTCTTTTCAAAGAATCAGATTTTAGTTCTGTTTATCATTTCCATGAAGGCAGCTAGGAGGTACAGCGGAAAGAGCACTACGCTTCGAATCAGGAAGACTCATCTTCATGAATTCACATCTGGTTTCAGACACTTACTATCTGCATGACCACGAGCAAGTCACTTAACCCTATTTGCCTCAGTTTCCTCATCTGTAAAATGAGCTGGAGAAGGAAAAAGGAAATTACTCCCATATCTCTGCCAAGTAGACCTCAATTGGGGTCACGGAGAGTCAGCATGACCAAAAAATGACTTAACAACAAATTATTTCAATTGTGGTTTTTTGTTCTAATTTATTGATATTTCATCTTTTTTTGCTTATTGGAAGCTTGTTGGCTTTCTAATTTTAAAACTAACATTAGTGTTTCCTCTACCATATCATAGTATTCCTCTACCATCATTGCTTCTATTTACATTCTACTTTCACTCTAGTCTCCTGGTACACTTTTAGAAAAATATTCCTCTGTTTTTATTTTGCTTTTAAGAGTTGTTTTTAACTCCATAGGTATCTTTTGTTAGTTATTTTTCTTTATTTATGGGGTAAGTTATTTCAATATTTATATTTTCCTTGTTTTCTGTATATATTTTTTTACCTTTGTGCTTTTATATTCTGGGATGTTTGCAAAACAAATAATCCACTCATGGGGAAACCCACGTGGGAGACAGGCTGAGAGAAAGCTGGGTGCCTGAAACCGATGGAGATCCCCAGGCCTCCCAACACAGGATGTCAGTCTGAGGAAGCAACGAGAGGCAGCGCAACGCCACTGGCCGTGAAACATCAACTCCTGAGGCTCGCAGCCCAAAGGTGTGAAATGTGGCTTCTTGAACTTCCGGGAGACATAATGGCCACATAAATGGCACTAATCCCTCCCCGCCCCACACACACACACCCAAAGAATTCCTCAGAAAAAAATTATGCTGGAACAGAGGAGATAGAAGTGGGGCTTCTGTGGCCAAATAGTAGAAGTTCATTAGTCCCAGAGGGGCAGAGCCAGCAGGGGTCAACACCAGGAGCCCAGACGTAATCTTGCTCCCCTGGGGAAGTGGCCACACCAGCTCAAACAATAAAGAGCTGAGATCATTGCTGAAGAGCAACAGTGCTGGAGAGCAACCTTGGGGAAAAAGACATCAGAGAGCCAGACCCCCTCCCCTATACCTCAGGAAACTGAAGGCTGTAATTCACAAAGCCAACAGCAGGACTCACAATCCCCAGAATAAAAAAGCTAGGACACAGAGCCGTGAGCCCCAAAGGCAGAAAGTTATTGTAAAGCCAGGAAAAGGCTAACCAACATGAAGAAGAACACAAAAAAAACCTAGGACCATTGATTCTTTTTATGGAGACAGGTATGATCAAAACACCAATTTGGAAGAGGATAGCAATGACACTATAGCTACATCTGATACCTCAAAAGGTAATGTGAACTGGTCTCCAGCCCAGAAAACATTGCTGGAATAGCTAAAGGAGGATTTCAAAAACCAAACTAGAGAGGTAAAAGAAAAAATGGAAAAAAAATCCACTGATGAAATCAAGTCCCTAAAGAATAAGATTGGTGAAATGGCTACGGAGATTCAGAATCTAAATAGAGAGGAAAATCAACCAACTGGAAAAAGAGACTGAAAAGCAAAATGAAGATAATAACTCATTAAAAATTAGAGTTGAGCAAGTGGAAGCTAATGAATCTATGAGGCATCACGAAGTAGTAAAACAAAATGTAAAGAATGAAAAAATAGAAAAAAATGTGAAATATCTGATTGGGAAAACAACTGACCTGGAAAATAGATCCAGGAGAGACAATCTAAGAGTTATTGGTCTACCGGAAATTCATGATGAAAAAAGAGCCTTGACAGTATCTTCAAAGAAATTAACAAAAAAATTAAAGAGGTCCTAGAACCAGAGGGCAAAATAGTCATTGAAAGAATTCACTGATCACCCCCTGAAAAAGATCCCAAACCGAAAACACCAAGAAATATTATAGCCAAATTTCAGAACTACAAAGTCAAGGAGAAAATACTGCAAGCAGCCAAAAAGAAACAATTCAAATATCGTGGAACTACAGTCAGGATCACGTGGGATCTCTCAGTTTCCACATTAAAAGACAGGAGAAATTGGAATATGATATTCCAAAGGGCAAAAGAGTTGGGACTACAACCAAGGATCAACTACCCAGGAAAACTAAGCATAATTTTTCAGTGAAGGAGATGGACATTCAACGAAATAAGGGAATTCCAGACCTTCCTGATGAAAAAGCCAGAACTCAATGGAAAATTTGATCTCCAAATACAAAACTCAAGAGAGACATAAAAAGGTAAACAGGGGGAAAAACCCCCACAAACCTTATTAATAGATAAGGGCAAATTATTTGCATCTTCATATAGGATTATATCATCTTATGCATGTTTTATATATATATATATATGTATATATATATATACACATATATGTGTCA
>JAQQSZ010010246.1:0-12562 GCA_028646595.1 Phalanger gymnotis
GAGGACAGGAGCTGGGTCATTAGCCACAAATATTTAACTGTGCCACAGACACTCCAGGTGCTTGACGAGTGTTTTAAGTGCCTTGTCTGTTTCCTAGTTTATTAGGAAGCTGGCAACGGGCCAAAATAATGTTACTATCCTGAAAGGTCGGCCCTGCTGGGCAGAATGTTGTCCAGGTTTAATGTAACTCATTTAGGACTTCTTTCTTCACCTTTTGGTCCTCCAAAAAAACCCACCTTTTTGGGGGGAGACTGGTGGAATCTTGGACAGCCTCACTCAGGTCAGTCAAGCTCTTCCAAAAGGAATCAGTTTGACCAGTTTGTTCACATAGAAAGATAAATGGCTAAATAAAGCTGCTGGCAATACTCCATGGGAGGAAAAGACAATGCTAGACACATTTCTCTAGTGGTGAGATTTCAGGTTCTGTGGTGGCAGGGGAGGAAGGCCTAAAGGTACTGCTTGCTCTGATTCTGCATCTTCCAACAGCACGTAATCTTCTCAGGAAAAATCGGTGTTGGAGTTTCTGTCTCAGGTTCCCTGTCTACTCGAACTACCTCTGTGAGGCCTGATGACTAATCAGAGTTTTGAGGAAACATTTGCATCATATCCCCTTATTAGAAAGTAAAAACTTATCCTCTACTTCTGTTTTTTCCTACTGCTTTTGTATTTTTAAGTTTTTACTGAACTTTCCTGTTGTTTATTTTTGTTTTTGTTTCTTTCTTTTTTCAGGAATTCTTGGGAGTCCTCTATTTTACAGAAGGCCCATTTCCCCCCTGCAGGAGAAATCCTCAGTATAGCATGGTAAGACAGATCCCAAACCCAAAGACCCCCAAGTCTGGGCTGATGCCAACTCCAATGGGGCTCAATGGACTAAGGGGAAATGAGGCAGACCAATGTTTATCTAGAGGAACATGGGATTAGAAATCTTTGACTCTTCCTTGGAATCTCAGTTCTGCTTCCAACTCGGATTTTTCTTTGGACAAGCCTTTTCAAAAGCTCTCTGGGCCTCCATTTCACTTCTCAATGAGCCTTTGAGCCCAACCACAGAGCTCTGTACAGAGTAGGTGCTTAATAAATGCTTGTGGGCTTGGAGTGAATCCTTTCCTAGCCACACAATTTAAAAACCCATGAATGTAGCTTAAAGAGGAAATGGAGCTTAATTTGGGAAGTTGTACCTGAATACCAGTGAAGCGGGTTAAACCAGAGGACCTCTAAGGTGGTCCCCTCTAGCTCTAAATCTATGGGCTTACATTTAAAAAGGAAGCACAATTAGCAATCTGTTAAAAAATATTTTGTATCCTGTAATGGATCCTAGGTGGTTTTCTGGGCCTTGGAAAACAGAACTAATTCTCTTTTATTGCCCTGCTACGTGACCTTGGTAATGATATCACTTGACCATAAGTCGGTGTTGCATCTTATAGTTAGTTACCTAAGGAGAGGACTCAGTATCTCATCTGATCTCACAACAACCATGTGAGTTAGATAGACATCTCTACAGGAAACATTGAATTAGTTTTCTATATCTATCTGTCATCTACCTAACTATACACATAAAGAAAGATGGATTTCCATCTCTCTCATATCTACATATAAGCAGATATAGAGACATAAGGAATTTCCAAAACAATCCAGAGCTGGGTCCTTACCGACAAACCATTGTCACTTGGGTGAATTTCTGATATGCTGTAGCATTACTTTGGATTTAAAGCTCTGGGGGAGTAAAAAAGAAAAGCAAAAGTCCCTATCTTGTCTTCCCAAGGAAGGCTGACAACAACTGAAGAGAGGCAACAGGCATAGAGGTCATTTCTTTTCCATCCCTGAATAAGGAGACTCCTTGCCAACTGAATGAAACTATAAAGAAGCCTATGCGACTGGCATCTTCCACAAGGTGACTGAACTGATACTATCTAAATTCTTTTATATCACTTTCCTCATTTCTTTTTTATTTGCATGCGCAGCTGCCAGATTGCAACGATTACGCTAAATATTGATTTACTGTATCGCTCAGCAAATTCTAATGATACAGCCTGGGGAGAACTTTAATAATATTTTATTTACATTCTTAATATGTCTGGGTGAAATAACTAGAGAAAAAAAACCACAGTGATCTCCATCTGTGCGCACTATTGGCACGCTAACTTGCAAACATTTCATTTCATGAGCAACATTTGGGTGGAGCCCCCAGTCGATTTAACCAGCTCAATATAGAACTTGGAGCAAATTTCTACAGCCTCTAAGAAGTGCTCAGAATTCTCTGGTTTTGAGGGGACGTTTGCCCCAAAATCTAATGCAATCTCAGAATGATTTTTCACCCCATAATGGAGAAATACCAGCTAGGGACGATAGAGCCATGGACTGAGAACCCAGTGGGAAGCAACACTTAAGGGGAACATCATGGTGCATACATAAGGAAAGAAAAGGACTTCCAATGTAAAAGTTTCTACTCATTAGACACGTTTTCTACACACGTTCCTTACTAGCGTTATCCTTTAAATATGTGCCCCCTCTCCCCATGCACGCTGGCGATATTTTTGAGAGAGTTCTCCCCAAAGAAATGTTTCCCACTGATTATACTTGTTATGCTATCTCAGGAAACGCCTTGTCTAAACAAATCTAAATGAAACTAGCAGGGGAATTGTTAGTGGGGAATCACATCAGTGGGGACTCGTGAGAGATAATATGGCCCCTCAGGAGTACCCCATAGAAAAGGAATTGTCTCTCTGGGACTGTAAGCCACAAGTGCCAGGGGAGTGAACCCAGAAGGGGGCGCTCTACACGAATAATACATGAACAACCACATAAAATGGTCCAAAGCACTAATAACAACTAAAATTCAAATTGAAACAACTGTGAAGACCCAACTC
Organism: Phalanger gymnotis; assembly: GCA_028646595.1. Taxonomy (NCBI): domain Eukaryota; kingdom Metazoa; phylum Chordata; class Mammalia; order Diprotodontia; family Phalangeridae; genus Phalanger; species Phalanger gymnotis. The sequence goes on from JAQQSZ010010246.1 coordinate 2,865, forward strand.
ACATCTGTGTAATTGCCAAAGATAAAAATCAGAACTAGAGTGGGTGGAGCTAGAAGAATACAGGACCAGGACTAAATCGATGTAGCCATTTAATTTTTCCTGACCATTCCAGAAAATAATTTGCATTATACAAGAAAAGTAATTAAATGGTGGCGAGTCAGGTGTAAGAAGACTGGGAAGGTAGGAAGGGCCCGGGTAGGTGACGAAGGACTCTAAATATCAAACAAAGACTTTTATATTTGATCCTGGAGGTCATAGTCAATGGGGTTTATTGAGCATGGGGTGACATGGTTAGGCCTACACTTCAGGAAGGTCACTCCAGCGGTCGAATAGAGCATTGACTGGATTCATCTCTGCCGTTACACTCTTCAAGGAGTCCTGTATCATTTTAACGCGAGTACGGATGTTTGACGGGAAAAGAACATTTAAAACAGTGGCCTTTGCTCTACTAAACTGGATGGGGTTTTTTTGTTATATTCAGCAAACAATAAGCTCAATGAGTTTTATACGCTCTAAAATTTTCACCAAGTAGCACGCTGCAGAACGACGCCCGCCTCTGTGCAAGTCTGCTCTCCCTCTCATGCCTTTATCAGGCCGGCCCTCGCGGTGCGGATGGATAGATCATTCTCACGGAAATCCTCAGCGAGGAGAAAGGTCGTCACAGTCACTTACATTCTTTTGGTAACAATAAAAACCAATATTGTTTTTTTCCACAACTTTGATCAATTCTCCTTCAGGTACCAGAAAATTTATTTCTCAGCGCCCTCAAAAAGTCGTCCCGTCCAGCACATGCCTTGCTGGGTGCCTTGGGCCGAGTCTGGCCGCTTTGTCCATCTTCACTCTTGTCCATGACCTCTCCTCCACAAGCACATTTGAGACTCCAACGTCACAGTCCAAACACGGCGGCCTACTGTCTTTGAGAGTGAAAAATATGGGTAGATCTTTTCCGCCTTTTGTCTATGTATTTCCCCGCTTCCAACACAACCGTAAACGCCTTCAATATCACTTCGGTGCTGCCTGTCACCAACCTTTCTTTAAACTGTTTTATCCTTCTACTGCTGTTCAATGTTTCATGAGATAACACTGTGTATAACCTTCCAATGTACTTCTCTATATGTTTTACAAATGTTTATATTGTAAACTAGCGCTGTTTTTGCTTACCAAATCTCTTCACTTTGCAAAAAGTCAAGTATTCACTGCCTAGGGTGGTTTTTAGTGGCTTTTGACCTCCCATTATGACAATCGAATTATATCAATTCAATTTCATTATTAAATTGTTATAGTTAATGTTGCTCTCCTTTGCCCATCTGACTTCCCAAATTTGGCACCAATAATTTCTTTAAATAGGTGAAATTGGAGTTTTTTTCATTGTGCAATATATCTTTTTTCCCCATTTCTATTCCTTCTAGCCTAATATTAATCTTAATCTTTCTGTTAACAAGTCAGTGACCTGACTATCTATAGACAATTGACTTAGGAATGATTCCCACACCACTAACGAGATGTTTCCCATCTGTTAAAATAAAATCGATTTTGTTTTTAAAGATATTATTTGGTGTTTCTCATGTCTAGTACCTTTTTTCTAATGAAAGCATTTATGATATTATGAAGCGTCAGTGCAGTTTACAAATGTTTGGGTCTTCTCATCCTTACCCCAGAACCAGATTTTCTAACTTTTCTTGGCTTTTCGCCTCCCCCATCTATTACCTTAGCAAGTTCTTCTTAGAATTTGTATCTTCGTTCTTTGTACCAGATGTTGACACAAGTGACCATTATTTTTACGATGACCTTCTTACAAATAGCGAACATGATTGCTGCAACACAGGATCAAACAGCCTGCCGAATACTTCGCTGGCCTCTCTCAGGGAAACCCGTAAGCCAACACTGCATTTGCTGCCAGTCCCTTCCATCATTTATCCTTTTTCTCTTTTCTTCACGATTCCCAAGCCACCTTCTAGTTCACTCCCTTGTGTATGTGTTTGTGTACTTCTTAAATTGACATATATGCTATTTATTCTATGTGCACTTGCCTCCTCCATGAAAATATAAACTAATTAGAAGTGTTTCATACGTAAACACTCAAAGCCTTAACATAAATCAAAAGATTGTTCCATTCGCCGTACTCGCATCTCCAGCTCCCAGCTCAATGTTAGCACACGGTAAATACTTAATAAATGCTCATCGACGGCTCAACTGCTTGGTTGATTCAGTTTAATTCAAGAACATCGAGGTTAACCCAACCGAGTCCTCCAAGAACAGGTCCCCTCATGGGCCGCCAAATGAGGATCTTCCATCTGGAGCTGCAACAGCTAAGATAATGATTATGGACTGATCAGGGTCTAATAATCATATGATTCTTTGCCCCACTCCCCATCCCTTTGCCATCATCACAGTAACAGTAGAAGACACATGGGACTGAGGACGACGTTGCATTTTCATTTCATGAATTGCCACAGACAAATGACGAGTGCCAAAGCCTTGGTGATGAGCCTCTGAGTTTCACACGTAGCTAGACAGGTCGATCAAGAGCAAACGTGAAATCTGTTTCTGGGAGCTCACTGGAAATCTTTCAACAAGGGAGAACTTGCCAGATAGAGCCTTCCCTCTGTCAGGAAGCCTTTGAGAACTCTGGGTCATCGCCAGTCCATGCCAGGAGGCATCAGAGTGGGGCTGGGAGAGAAGCAGTGCGCTCAATGACTGCAATGATCCGAGGGAAAAGAATATTAAGAAATGAACTCACTCTCAGTAACTACAATGACCAAGCAGGCTCTTGAGAAGAGACCATGAAAAATGCTTTTCTCTGCTCATCTGGGAATCAGGGGTCAAAACCAAGCAGGATGGCACGCACTTTCTCAGCCAAGATCACTGCGTTTGCTGGTTGTTTTGGCTGAACGTTGTCTTTCTTACAAGGGAAGGCTCAGCACAGAGTTGGGGTAGAAGGGAGGGTATGCAGAAATAATAACGGCATGGCACTTTAAGGCATATAAAGCACCTTTTGTACATCTGTAATTTGTACATTTCTAATCTCGTTTGATCTTCACAGCAATCCCGTGCCATATGTGTTCTTATTACACCCATTTTACAGATGAGGAAACTGAAGCAAGTGGTGATTAAATGACCAGCCAAGGGTCACGCCGCTAGCAAGCGTCTAAAGCAAGATTTTAACTCAGATCTTTGTGATTATAAGTCTGGCACCCAACCACTACACCATCTACCTTACCTTACCGTGATATAAAAACAACAGACATCAGTGAAATGACAATTATTTTTAGAGAAGGAGCTGGACTTTTTCTGAATAGGAATAATGCTATTGCAAAGATCTTGCAGCGGGCCGTGAGGAACAAGAAGCTTCTTAACGTGAGTGCCACATAAAATTCACAAACATGAAATATTACTGGTCACAGCCTAGAGAAGGAAAGAGATGACAAATTAATGGCTCCCATAAAATATTATGATTCAATTCTGCTTGGAATCTTTACATTTTTACAATGCCATTTCATAACTGGAAGGTGCTATTTATAGCAGTAGAGTTCTTGGCCGTATGTTTCTTTTGCTTTAATCTTTCCCCCACGCCTTGAGACTAAGGATGCTCAGAGGTTTGCCACGTTCGCTAATGTCATCTGTGGAGGTTCTACCAAGGCCGAGAAGGTTCCAGGATGAACCCGGCGATGCCCTTGCGTTTCTCTTAAGACCGGCAGAGCCAAACAGGAAGAGACTTTGTCACCACATTGGCCACCAAGAGATGAATCTTAGAGCCACAGTGAATCCAACAGAATATCTATTAAGTTACAGATGATTTTTGTCCTTTGCAAAAATGACAAAACTTCAAATCATTTAAGTATTTTTTACTAATCTAAATTCTTAGGCAGTGTTGCCTAGTGCATAGAGAGAGCCTGACTTCAAGTTGGGGAGACCTGGGTTTGAGTCTTGTTTCTGACACACGCTGGCTGTGTGACCCTGGACAAGCCACGCAGTCTCTTAGTGCCCCAGGCAACGATCAAACTCTAAATTGAGAGGAGATGCTTATTGGCATTGGAAGAGGGCGTTTCTTAGCAAGAAGCTCTTCCAAGCAATGCCACCCCAGGTCTGGAGCCACTGCATCATTGTCTACAAAAAGAAATTTGTATTCCTTTACCAGTGTTTATTGCTACCAACTAGGTCATAAAACCAGGTCTCACTGGATTATACATTTTTCTTTTTCAGCCCTCCCCAATTTCAAATGACTAGAAAGTCATTTGATCACTAATCAAATGGCAATTTTTTGAAATCAGCCAAAATTGTATTCTTTCACTATTGCCTCTGAGCTGTGACTCATTTTCCTCTTGCTGTGACTACCTGGTATCATTTGAACAGCTCTATAGACCTTCTATGTGTATCCAGGTGGTTTCTGTTCCGTCTCTCCGCCCACCCCGCCCCTCAACATGACCCTTCATGCGGAATGGAGCAGAAACTCAATTCGGTCCTTTAATTTTTATGTTTCTTTTTATTTTCCTTGACGCTGTACCAAGCCGCAGTCAGCCATTACTTACGGAACCATGCAAACAATACAAGGTGGGCATTTGAAAAGTTCAGTCTCGAAGTAGGAAACTGTTAAGTACTCATAGCCTCAGCTACAGATTTAGGCAAAAGACAAACTGAACTAAGGGCTTTCGAGTAGACAGAAACAAAGCTCATCAAATGAGAATTTCCAAGTGTTTCGTGCTGGCAAAGGGCAAGATCAAGAGCGAGGGACCATCCAAACGGCAGGTCCTGCCAGGATCAGACATACTTCCCATCCCCCACTACTGGCGTTCACTGGGAAGAGCAGAAGAGGCAAAGGAAGGAAGCGGCAGGATCGTAGGGACTTGGGAATTGCTGCCAACGGGCTTTGCTCCAAATGTGAAGGGATGAGACGCCATTCCCCCTGTTTAGAGCTACAGCAGCACTGGGAATGTCCCCTTCTGGTGACGTCTGGACTCCCAAAAGAAACCGCCTCGCTTGCTTACAATGCGCTTTCCAAGGAGGGACTCCCTCCTCGGCCGGCAGTTTTCAGGTTCTTGAAACGAATGTCTGACAAAGTGCTGTAGAGGGTGGAAGGTCATTCAATAAAACAGCCTTGACCTTCTGAGAGAGAAAAGGACCAAGGACATAAGAAGTGATGGAACATCACATCACCATTGCAAAGAATGAGGAGGTAACAAAACTTCAAATCAGAAGCCTTTTTAATAAAAAGAAAAAGAGAGACACTGAGCTGGAGTCTCTGGGTTTGCACCAGCATTTCCAAAGACAAAGGGGACACTGCATCTTCTGATTACTGCCCATTATCTTCTTTTCCAGTGGCAAATAAAGCCCTCCAAGGCCCTTAGGTATCAAGACTTGAAGTGAGGTTTTTTTTCTTCATAGTTTTAAATTTTTTAAAATTTTAAATTATAAAGAAATTTACAATATTATTTTCGTGGAAAACAGTATTATTGCAAGCTGTTTTAACCACTTTGTATTTTGGAACTGAAACCTCTTTGAGAAGTTACTAACATTGGGCTCATTTTGTTTTCAGAACATAACAAAAACTTGTAAGTTGTCAAAGGAAAACAGGATTCAGGTAATGAAATATTATCGCTGTAATTGACCAAAACCACAACAAACATAAAATCAAAGGAAGAATTTTCTCCAAGATGTTGTTTGTGTTTTTCACTGGTTTTGGTCAGTGTAGGGAAACACCAGGGATGAAAATCCCTCCCACCAACAGAGATCAGAAACTGTTCTGCAAATCAATCATTAGGTGAAATAAAATGGAACAAAAGAGGGTTTGCCCCCCCCAAATAACACAAACATAATCGTTTTATGTACTGAGAGCTATAATAATGCCAGATACACCTCTGGAAGAGTCAAAGCAAGAAGACAGCCACGTTCCAAGACAGCAGGGAGACAGCTGAGCCGCAGGGCACACCCGAGAACTCCACCAGATGGTCTCCCATGTGACGTATCCTGCGACCAGAGCATCAAGCAGGGCACTTCCTAGGTCCCAGTCTGGTGCCAGAGAGTACTTTTACAGAGCCTTCTGATGTCAAAGGAGCAGAAGGTCAAAGAGGACTGGACTGCGGCCCAGCAAGGCAACGCTGAGATTCAGGGGCTCACTCAAGAGTCCAGAGAGAAAAGGACAATGAAGAGTGTTGGGAGATGACAAGCAGACTTGATCAACTTAAAACCCTTTAATTTTTAAGACACTTCCCTCCCAACTTATTAAAATGAAGAGAATGGAATATTAGCAGAAAAGCTAATTTATTCCAATTGGTCTAGGCGGCCAGCTCTTCCCAAGATGTGACTTGACTATGAGAGGCCACTTGCTCCTCACCTGTGTCAGTCATGGAATTGCAGTTGTGGGCTAAAGATGAAAACGCCTTAGAAGTCATTCGAGGTGCTGAGCGCTATCGGCCCCAAGCCAAACCGAATACCAACCCAGACAGAATCTTGGACTTCTGCAACAAGTTTCTGGAAGGTAACAAATACCCAGACAGGATTCCTTTCATCTTGCCCATTCTGCTGCTGCTTCTCCAGAAATACAGCAGAACTCCAGGAAGGCAAGCAAAAGTTGGACTCACTCCAGGCCAAACAAGGTTCCAATCAATACAAGAATATGGAGCAGGCAGTTCTTCCCCCCAACTAGACTGGGCTATTTGCACAGAAAAAGTAATTCAGGACCTTAATACTTTAACTAGACAAAGTATCACACTGATAAAACCTAATGCCTAAAACAACTTGCACTTTGTTCACTGAGGGCGTTTGTGGAATCTCTGATTGAGGAGCCGTGTGGCAGATTTGGCTGAGTACAGGTGGAGGAGTCAGGAAGATCTGGATTTGAATCCTGCCTGTATGACACTGGGGAGTCAATGGATGTCTCTGCGCTTTAGTTTCCCCATCTCTAAAATGGGAGGGGTAATCACAACTCTGGTACCTACCTCAGAGGGATGCTTTGAGGCTTAAGTTACATAATGTTTGTTAAACACTTTGGAATTTTTTTCTTAATTTAATTTTTTGAGACTGGCTCTCCCAGTCTTGCCCAGGGTGGAAGTGCAAGCCCACTGCTGCTGAGCTCAGGACCTCTGACCTGATCCATTTCCAAACTGGGCTAGTTTGCTTCTCCTTAGGCAGCGTGGTGCCTGCCCCTCCCACTCCTAAGAGCTCACCGTTCTGGGGACAAACTTCTTGTGAACACCCCACTGGCTTTAGCCCTACAGCTCAGGATTCCCAAGCTCAAGCCATCCAGCAACCTAGCATTCTCAGAATCAGGGATCATGGGCTGTGCACTTTGAAAACCTAAAGCACCTGAGAAATGTCAGCCCACCATGTTCCAAGCACTCTGCCAGCATGGAGACAAGCAAGACAAAAGCCCCAAACTCTCTCTGCCCTCAAGGAGTTTACATTGTACTGCTGAGAGGTGGAGAACAGTGAGGAGACATATGCAAATACAAAATTAGACAAAAGCAGAGACAAAGCCTTGTTTTAGTGGACACACAAATGATGTCATCAGTGTGAGAAGCTTCATAGGCTTTACATTTGGGAACAGAAGGGATTTCAGGAGACACAAGCGCATAGCCTGTGGCCATGGGAGAAGCTACCCTGGAGGCCCCCAGCCCACAGCCTAAAGGTTGGAAACTTGCTTTTTGAAATTCTGGGGGCCATGATGGCCAGCTAAATCATCTTTCCCTCCCTCACCCAGAGAATACTCCCTCGGAAGAAACAGAGGAGCCAGAAGTAGGGCTTCAGTAGCCTTTTAGCAAGGGGGAGAGGGCCCTTCTTGTGGTGGCAGAAAGAGACTAGTGCAGGAAGAGAGGTTCCCAGCAGGCCCCACTTCAGCAGAACAACGAGAGTTACTGAGTCCCAGGAGAATGGAGCTAGCAAATGTCAATACCAGGACCCCAGACATGCCTTTGCAAAGCCAGGAGAAGTGGCAGACACCAGCACATACATCATTTAAGACCACCCATGCTGTAGATCAGTCCTGGGGAAGAAGAGACTTCCAGCAGCCAGACTAGCCCTCCTGCACACCTCATGAAACCAGAAGCCATAGCACACAAAGCCAGTGAGCAGGCTCATAGACCCAACACAAGAAGCTTTGGACAGAGCCCTCTGAGCCCCAGAAGCAGAGATCCGCTTTAAAAGCCAGGGGGAAAAAAACCATGAAAAAGCATACTAAAAAGCCAAAGACCACTGATTCCTGTTATGGAGACAGGGAAGATCAAAATATCAATTCAGAAGAGGACAGCATGGACACTATACCCACATCTGAAACTTCAAAAGGGAATGTGAACTGGTTTCCAACCCAAAAAGCATTCCTGGAAGAACTCAAAGAGGACCTTAAAAGCCAAATTAGAGAAGTAAAAGAAAAAATGGAAAAAAATTCACTGATGAAAACAAATCTTTAAAAAGTAAAATTGGTGAAATAGTTAAGGAAATTCAGAATATAAATGGAGAAAATGTCTCATTGAAAAGTAAAAACAACCTAATGGAAAAGAGATAGAGGAGCTAAAGGAAGAAAACAATACATTAAAAATTAGAATTAGGCAAGTAGAAGCTAATGAATCTATAGACATTAAGCATCAATCAAACAAAATCTAAAGAACAAAAAAAAAATAGAAGAAAACATGAAATATCTGATTGGAAAAAAAAAACCGACCTGGAAAATAGATCCAGGAAAGACAATCTAAGAATTATTGGTCTACCGGGAAGCCATAATGAAAAAAAGAGCCTGGACAGTATCTTCCAAGAAATCATCAAGGTTAATTGCCCTGAGGTGCTAGAACCAGAGGGTAAAATAGTCATTGAAAGAATCCACCCATCACCCCTGAAAGAGACCCAAACTGAAAACTCCAAGAAATATTATAGCCACATTCCAGAATTATCAGGTTAAAGAGAAAATACTGGAAGCAGCGAGAAAGAAATAATTCAAATATCATGGAAATATAGTCAGGATCCAGCAGGATCTTTCAGCTTCCACATTAAATGGCAGGAGAAATTGGAATATGATATTCCGAAAGGCAAAGGAGCTTGGACTACATCCAAGGATCAACTACTCAGCAAAATTGCGCATAATGTTTCAGGCAAGGGCATGGACATTCAACACAATGAGGGAATTCCAGACCTTCCTGATGAAAAGGCCAGAGCTCAATGGAAAATTTGATCTTCAAAGAAAAATCTCAAGGGAGATATAAAAAGGTAAACAGGGGAAAAAACATTTGTTAATCACTAAGGCAAATTATTTACATCCTTATATAGGATTATATTGTTTTATGTTACATATATATATATACATATACATGTATATATATACACACATATATATGCATATATGTATATATGTGTGTATATATATATACACACATATATATATATATGTCAATCCTGATAATAGCACAGTTATTATGACACTTGAAAGGGATATGCATAGACTATGGGTGTCAGTATAAAATAACTGATATAATGATAAAAACATAATTAATAGATATAAAGGGAAGGTTCTGCGAGAAGAGGTAAGGAGGTAGTAGAAAAGGGTAAATTACATCACATGAAGAGGCACAAAAACCTGTTATAGTAGAGGGAAAGAAGGGAGGGAGGAGAGCAGTATTTGAGCTTTACTTTCAACGGATTTGGTTCAAGAAGGGAATAACATACTCTGATAAGTATAGAAATCAAACTTTTCCTAAAGGCAGTAGTAAAGGAAA
>JAQQSZ010010247.1:0-12562 GCA_028646595.1 Phalanger gymnotis
ATAAAACAATTCCACATGTTACTTTCAAAACTACCCTGCTTCCCATGCTTCTTTCAGGAGTCTGTTCCTATGCATTTTAAAAATGTTTCAATGGCACTTTTTCCCCCCTCACATCACTATTACGCTTTCTCTTCCTCTCAACTCTCCTCCCCATTAAAACCAAAAGAGTAAAAAACATAACAAGTATAGTCAAGCAGAACAAAAGCACACATTGGCCATATCCAAAAGCACTTATTTCTGTCCCTTGAGTCCATCCCTTCTGTCACGAGTGTAACCTCCTTCATTCCTATGTCCTCCCATATGAGAGATGGCTGGTCACTGCACGGATGAGAGTTGTCTTTTCAAGTTTTGGTCTTTGTTGGGTTGTGCAGCTGTCCTTGTATGAAATGTTCTGTTCACTTCAATTGGCATCAGCTCATGTTACTCTAGATTTTCTGTAATCATCTCGCCATTTTTTATAATGCGACATAATTCCATCATGCTCATAAATCACATTTTATCAGCAGCTCCCCAGTTTACAGGCACTCTTTTATAGTACTCCCTTCCCCTCCCCCATTTTAATTCCTCCTTAGGATCAGTTTGTTTTCCTCATGTCTGTTCTCTCTTGTTGCTCCTCCTCCTGCCCCATCATTGTTTCTCTGTTGAGCTCTATAAATTTCTGCATCACACTGTGCTGTTTTTAACCCTCCTTTGTCCATTTCAGCTAAGAAGTTTTTCTAACGTCCTCTCTTCCACCTTTTCTTCCATATTTGCATATTCTTCTCATATATCCAAATACGATAAATACCAAGTTCTAACCCCTGCTTCTTTTTCCTTTCTATAGTACTATATTCTTTTACCATAATTTTTTTCTGCTCTTCTTCAGACATTCAAAAAAACCAATCTATCTTTTTCTGTTGGTTTTTTATGTTTTTAGCTCCCTTTAAGGATCTCTAAAGGCAGTACAAATTCTAAAGAAGGGGCAGTTAGGTGGCGCAGTGAGTGGAGCACTGGCCCTGGAATCAGGAGGACCTGAGTTCAAATCCGACCTCAGACACTTGACACACTAGCTGTGTGACCTTGGGCAAGTCACTTAACCCTAATTGCCCTCCTTCCCTCCTCCAAAAAAAAAGTTCTAAAGAGGCACTAGCTTCTTCTCTCCGATTAAAATGGAGAAAGAATATATAGCTATACCACATATAGCTCTAATTGCTCAAATAAACATACCTTTCTAAATTTCTCCGGACTCTTTTGTTTCTATTTCAGAGTTCCAAGTTGGCTCTGGGAATTTCATCAAAAATGTTTGAACATCCTCTATTACGTTAAAGGTTCATTTTCCGTCTATAGGATTATACTCAGTTTTGCAGGATAAGTTATTCTTGGTTATAAGCCTATCTATTTTTCTTTTTGGAATATTATATTCCAAGTTTTCCTCTTATTTATAATATAAGCTACCAGATCTTCTATGATCCCGATTGTGGTTCCTTAGCACTTGAACTGACCATTTCTAGATGCTTGTCACTTTTTTTTCCCTTGATGTGGGAGCTCTGGATTTGGACAACAACATTTCTGGGATTTTCATTTTGAAGTTCCTTTCAAGAAGTAATCAATGAAAACAAAAAGAAGTAATCGGTGGATTCTTTCTATCTGCATTTTGCCCTCTGAGATTTAATAGCTCCGGGCAATTTTATTTGGCATGCATCATTTCAGGATTTCTTTAAATACAGTGTTCTGTTTTATTTAATCATGGTTTTCAGGGAGTTGAATGGCTTCTTAAGTTATCTCTCTCCTTGATCTGTTTTCTAGTTTAACTTTTTTGAGATCATATATCTTACCTTTTCTTCTATTTAAAAAAATTTTTTTATTTTGTTCTAGTATTTCTTGTCTCGTGAAGTCATTGATTACTTGGTTATTTAAGGATTACCACTTTTTCTTCTAAGCTAGTCTCCTGATTTTTGTTTTTTCCAGTTCTCATTTCATTTTTTAATATCATTTCTTCTGAATATTCACATAGTCCTTGTGGAAAATACATTTTTTTTCCCTTTGAGTCACTGCTTGCAATTGATATGGAATTACTTATTGCTGCTTCTTTTGGGGGATCTCTAGATCTATAATATTTTTTGGATACAGGTCAACGTTTTCTCTTTTACTAATCTCATTAGCTTTAGGTTTCTAAGTTAGGGATCTGTGCACAGATTAGGCTCTGTCCCCGGCCATGCTTTAGGATGAGGTATTAAGCCAGGCTTGGTATAGTCCCTGGTCACCTATGTTCTCAGGCTGACCTCTACCTTTCAGGGTTAGGCCAACTGGGATCTTTAAGGTTTAGAGCAATAGATGGAGTACCAGGGACCTTGGAGAACCACAGGGCTATTCCAGTCTGAGTGCTGCTGTGCCTCTCCTTGGATTTCTAAGGGTCCTCACTCTAAGGCCTGAGAAGTTCCCAGGATTTGTCAGAGAAGGGGGAGCTTCTGCCCTTGTTGCATCTGGACAAAGAAACTTGCAGGCTATAGATATATCTGGCCTGTCTCTGATGCTGTTAGAAGGCTGCTAGTTTGTTTGTCTGTGTGAGCACTGGCTTTGCTGATGGTTCTCTTTCCTATTATATCTGGGCTCCTGGCTAACTTCTGGTGCATTTCTGGGATGGAAATTGTCATTTACTGTAACTTCCCATTGGATTTCTTGATTATTTGGTCTGGTGGTTACAATGTACATAATGTAAATGGGAAGATCTTTCCCATCCATTAATAGGCCCATGTGACCTGCCTGGGTCACATGGAAACCTGAGTCACATAAGCCTGTGGTGGGAGGAGCTTGCTGAGTGGGTGGGGCAGGAAGGTGTGGAACAAGAAGTCCAAGGTTGTTGCAGCTTGGAGAGAGATAGAGAGAAGAGGCAGGGAGAGCATCAGCTAGCGTGGGTGAGAGAGGGGCATTTTGCCTGTGTCGGTGCCCCCTGCATGGCTAGTGTGTATAGATTTCTTTGTTGCTATGATGGATTTGGCTTTCTGGTGTTTGAATAAATGTTTTGGTTTTGCCTTCAGTGAAGAGAATCTGTTATACTTTGCAATTCAGAACTACACCAGCATGTTCATAGCCACCATAGCTGCTGTGAGTATCACGCTGGTGCTACAGTGGTGATTTCGGTTTTGGCTGAAGTAGGTGTATGAGAGCAGGACAATCTGCTTCCTATTTAGGCAGCCATCCTGGCTGGAAGCCCAGATTCATACTTTTCAATCTTTTTTGAAAATCATTCACCCACATCCACTTTTCTAGTACTTATCCCATTCTACATGATTCCCGATTTTTCTTTTGTTTTGTACAACTAGTACATACACCCCCAAAATTACATGTGTTTTGGGCCCACAGAATTATATCAAGATATTCCTGCTCTATTTGATAGCTTCTTTTAAAAAAATGATAGCCACAACAATATAATGGTTGATTCCATAACTTGGTCCAACCAATTTATAAAACAACCTGGAATTATGAGAAGAACTGTTCAACTATGCATACCCTATGACCCGGCAAATCCCCTATTAAGACATACCCAAGAAGTAAAAAACAGAAACAGTTCCTATATACCGAAATATTCATAGCTGTATTTTAGGTACCCCTGAGAGAATGAACCAACTATAGGATATAAATGTAACAGAATATTATGTTGTAGGAAATGACAAATGTGAGGAATTCAGAGAAGGATGGAAAAACCTATATGAAGTGGTACAGAAGGAAGCAAACAGAACCAGGAGAACAATGTCTATGATAATATATGAATATATGAAAATAACACTGAAAGACAGTCAAACTTTAAATAACTACCATGCCCAATCTTAGTTCAAGAGAACATATCACAGGATCCTAGATGTAGAATTGGAAGGGACCTCAGAAGTCATCTAGTTCAACTCCCTCATTCTACAGATGAGAAAATGAGGCCCAGGAAGATTACTTGACTTACCCAAAGTCAAACAGGAATTCAGAGTCAAGATTGGAATCCAGGTCCTCTAACTTCAGAGTTGGCATTCCACAGAGCTAAAGGACTATGAGTATACAATGGTGCATCCACTATCAAACACAGTTGCTGTAATGACTGGTTTTGTTTACCTGGTTTTCTTTGAATGTGGTATATCAAAGTAAAAGGCATTAATAAAATTTAAAAACTGGTGAACTTTTAAGAAATTAACACTATCAATTTAGTTATACTCTGCTGACTACTAAGCAAATTCAGATGCATTGAGAAATTTGCTGAGATAGCAAGGCTTAGCCCTGATGACACAATTTATATCAGATAGAAGTGATGGTCCATTGTTTGGTTTCTCCCTCTTCACTAATGGAATGACCAGGGCGACATAATTCATTCTTGTTCAATACATTTTATTAATCTAAACATAATAACATAAAGAATCTGAAGTATGTATGTTACATGAGAATGCCAGGCCTGTGGGAAAATCAGCATATAGACATATGCAGACATATGGAAACATGATTTCCCAGACAAAAAAAACCAGCCATGGTTCTAGATAAGGCTCTACCACTAACCGTGTATGATACCCTGGAGAAGTCACTTTCCACCAGTTTTCTTTTCAAGATGACCTTGAAAGTTCTTTCCCACTTTGAGAATTGGACATGCGAAGAATTATGGGCCATTCACTAATTCAACCCAGTTCTCTGAAGTAAAACAAACATATTCACACATATGCACATACCTACAAGGTCATACATCCTAAAAGAAATCCAATATCCTAAGAAATATACACAGAAATCATATATCCTAACAGAAATAAAGAGCAAAAACTGACCAAATTCTACTTAGAGAAATGTTTCATACTGCGCAAATCGACCAAAAAGCTTGCATATCTGAGTTTCTGACATGGTTTTTAGGTTTGGACCAGTTCACATATCATCTGGCTTCTTGAACCATTCCACTAGCATAATCAGTAAGACATATTTAACTAAATAGCAAGGTAGCACCCCTAGTAATAAATGGTAGAATACACCCAGTCTGCCAGAAGTAATGCTCTAACATACTTCCATTGAGTTGGATGTTCATGATGAATGACATCAGAATACCCAAGGGGCTAGGGTAGGACTGGATGAAGAGGGTAACCATAAGTTGAATACACTGATATTTTTTTGAAATTCTATCTAGTGCATACTTAAATGTGACATGTGATAATTAGGGAAGAAAGGACAATGAAAACAGATAATAAACAGAAAGCAAAACTACTCAAATACTTATTCTGCTTTTGTTTTCTCAACGTCAAGGAGAATGCTGTAGTGAGGAGGTATGTATCCCTACCAGAAGACGGGAAGCTAGTTCTGATAGGTCTTACTGTGCTTTACAGCCTGGTCTGTACTATGCAGTGAGCATACTGTCCAAGGACTAACCTGGCTGAGTAGGGAGAGAGTCATCACTTCAGTGGCTGATGATAAAGCAGAGCAAGATGGAATCTGCTAAAAGGCCACATCCAAAGAGATATTCTCTTAAGACCATTCAAGATTCCTTGAAAGATGCAGCCATAAAAACAATCTTCTGATTATCATCTTGATGTTAATATTCAAACACAAACTGCTCTTTAAAACAACAATAACAATACAATTAATGCGAATTCCAGGTATGCTCTATGGCTCTGAATCATGGAATCTCATCATCTCCAAATAATCAAAAGTATGGATTAGTCAAAAGGCAATGAAGGATATATGGTAGATAAATGGGGTATAGCCTATGACTAATGAAAATTTGTATGCAAGAAGAATAGTAAAAGTCATTGTCAAAAAGACATATGATTGGAAAGAAGGCTGGTTTATCACATAAGCTAGAGTTAAAGACAAAATATAGATACCCTGCATGTCGTACCATACGTTGGCCTAAGAATCCTGCCAGGGACTATGATACTAAATGAAAAATGCTCTTTGTGGAAATGCCTTTCACAACTATAGATGGGGAAAGAGTTGTTGATTTGATGAGGTAGAGAGAGAATCAATGGAAATATAACAGAGAATTCTTATTACATAAGACTGAAAGACTTTTGTACAAATTCAGTGCAATGAAAATTAGAAGAGAAATAGCTAAATGGAAAAAAAAATCTTTGCAGCATATTTCTCTAATAAAGATCTAATGTCCCAAGATATATAAAGAAATGATTAAACTATATAAGAATGAACCATTCTCTAATACATAAAAAGTCAAAGTATAATAACAAACACCTTTGAAAAGAAGAAATATAATCTATAAATAAAATCCAAATAACAATAATAGAAATGAAAATTAAGATAACTCTGAGATTTCATGTCACCTAGCAGGGTAGCAAAGATGACAAATAAGGAAAATGACAATTCTTGGAGAAATTTTGGGAGGAAAGACATAGAAATGCACTACTACTGGAACTGTGAACTGGTCCAGCCATTCTGGAAAGCAATTTTGAACTACACCCCCAAAGTCACTAAACTATAAACTGGGTTATACATATATATATATATATATATATATATATATATATATATAAAATGCTTAATAGCAGCACTTTTGTTTTTTGCAAACTGAAGAATGGCTAAGCAAATTCTAGTATGAGAATGCAATTGATTGTTACTCTGCCATAAGGAATGGTAAAAGAGACAGATTCATTTCCAACCCACTGTACTCTTTTCTTTGGATGTTTCCATTGTGCCACCCAGCCATCAGATTTCTTTCCTTTCCCTGCCTTGTCAGCCTCCTTTCACATGTTGACTTCCTCTATTAGACTATAAGCTCCTTCAGGGTAAGGACTCTTCTTTTTTTGTATTTATATCTCTAGTGCTCAGCACAGTGCTGGGCACATAACACATGCTTAATGAATGTTTACTGGCTGGCTGATTTCAGAGAAACTTGGGAAGACTTGTAACAAGTGATGCTGAGTGAGAGGAGCAGAACCAGGAAAACAATTTATATGAGCACAATATTTTAAAAGAACACAACTTTGAAAGACTTAAGAACGCTTATCAATGCCATGAACTATGATTCCAGACACAAAATGAATCAATCCTTCTTGCTAGAGAAGCAACAGATTACAGGTGCAGAATGAGGCATATGTTGTTTTAACATGGCCAGTGAATGTATAGATCCATTTTGTTTGACTATACTTGTTACAAGGAAGGGCATCCATGTCAGGAAGTGGGGAAGAGCTACTGGAGAATAGTACTATCAATACCGAAAATACAAGAAAATAAAAGAGTAGCAATGTAACAATTATAAAATATACAGAAGAGAGCACATACAAACAGCACAGTATTGGAATGACTGCTAAATTTATTATAAATTAAAAAAAACAAGCCGTGCATCATAGATGCTCACAATTTTAAGTAGAATTCTCTTCTGATCTTATATATGGAAATATCATATTTGTCAAGTTTATAATAAATTTGAAAAAATTGTGGTATATTTGGGGCTACTGATTACCATAAGTTACTTATGGCAAATGTTT
The DNA here is from genome assembly GCA_028646595.1 of Phalanger gymnotis. Lineage (NCBI taxonomy): Eukaryota > Metazoa > Chordata > Mammalia > Diprotodontia > Phalangeridae > Phalanger > Phalanger gymnotis. The sequence continues at coordinate 7,434 of JAQQSZ010010247.1, forward strand.
TCATTGAACACTTTTTATTTTCTTCTAAAATAACTTTCCAGACACACTGTGACTAGCAAGTTTTCTAGTAAGAAGGAGAGATTGACCCTTTGGCCTTAATAATGGAAAGATTTTCCCAGCATAGAGAAATTTCAAGTTAAATACTATAACATTCCCCTCCCTATATAAATGCAAAGCCAGAACCTTGGTATGGCAAGTTTCCCTTCTACCTCAAGTTTTTTAGAGAAAAAGATTTTATAAATCCTAAATTTAGACATAAGTCCAACTCGCCATAATTATAGATTTGACCACTTGGTCATTATCAAAAATTTAAGTAAAAATTGGTTTATATCCACTTGCTAAAACAATTCTAAGCAGTGCTTACATCCTTAACAAATAAGGCATCAGAACTAGAATTTCCCCTGGATAGTAGCCAGAAACAATTTCTCCTTCTGTTGCAGACTACGCAAGGGTTAAATTTCACCCCAGCCCTAATGTGATGTCCCTTCCTACTACTCACTATTAGGGCTGGGTCTCTCTTTCTGAGAGGCATTACGTACTAGGTCTAGCATTTATTTGTTATCTATTTGAATGTGAGGAAAAGATTAAGTTGTTCATTGATTCTCCCACCACTGGCATAAGTAGAGATCTTTGATGAAAAATTTCTATCCATCACTTACAGTAACATTTCAGGCACTATTATTCTTATTTTTGGTTCATAAGGTTTTCTTCAAAATACTGTTATACCACAAAATACAAACTCCAAAAGTTCACATTTCTAGAAAATTCTTATGTTTTATAAAAACATGTTACCTGGGGCTTTGCTGTACATTGAAACATTCTGCATTATCTGAGTCTGTATTTGGATTTTAATTTGTTTCACTTGTATATGGTTGAATAATAATTTTACATTTATGAGTTTTTTTACTTTACCATTTTTTTCCTTCTTTAAAACAATATGGCATTTCAGAATTCTTTGTGGTAGTAAAGAACTGGGGAAAAGTGGGATATGGTCAAAAGCTGTGGCATGTGAGTTAATGGCATATTATCATCATTGTGCAATAATAAACAGTAACTAATATCATACAGGGCTTACTATGTGCCGGGCCCGCGCTGAGAGTGTCCTCATGACGAGGTGGGTGTTGTTATTAGCCCCATTTTGCAGATGAGGAAATTAAGGCAGGCAGAAGCCAAGTGACTTTCCCAGGGTCATGGAACTAATAAATGTGTGAGTTTGGACTTGAAAAAAACTATGCATTTGAAGGACTGGAAAAAACATGGGAAGATAATGACAACAGCCACAGTTATAGAGACATCATCTGATCCTCACAACAATCCTGGGAGGCAGATGCTGCATTATCCCCGTTTTACAAATAAGAAAACTGAGGCAAAAAGAAGTGAAATGACTCATCCAGGGTCTTGAGGACAGATTTGAACTTGGGTTTTCCTGACTCCAGGTCTGGTGTTCTCCCCACTACACCAACCACCTAGCTGCCCCAAGACATGTGTGAATGGAGGATGACGCAGAGTAATGTTAATACAATCGAAAGAACAGAAATGAATGAACACCACTATAAATGGAAAGATTGCCATGGAGTAACCAAAAAACCACCGATGGTCCTAGAAATCAGATAATGAGACACATTTTCTCTCCCATGGCAGCAAAGAAGGTTACCCAGGCAGAAGGTACAAATTGTCAGATGCAGTCAGGATACCAGCTGGGTTTGCTTAACTATTTTTCTTTGTTATAAGCAAGGGTTCAGTCTAGAGGGGTAGGGTTGTTGGTAACCACCCCCCAGAAATGACTGAAATATAAAGACAAAAATGATCAATAAAACACATCTGTAAATAAATACCTGGCATTTCCAACACAGCTAGTGCAAACTTGTAAGAAATGTCTTAGCATCGCATCATTGGTCCAAGTTTTAATTTCAGGTTCATCAAGTAAAATCTGCAAAGAGGGCCACAGTGTGCTCTGCCCATATTGCCTATGTAGTAGTGTCATGGGAAGGTAGAAGCTTCTTTGATGGACTTCTAGGCACTGGGTCTATCTGGATAGTAGCTACAACTATAAAAGGTACTAATAAAATAAGTATGTGAGAGTACATTTTTGTCACATGCCTACTTTTATGCAGACATATACATATATGTTATATATACTATTTATATGTATATATGTACATATATACAAATATATGTACATACGTATACAAATACATATATATACAAAAACCATCCCTGAGTTTATGTTTAAAACTCTATTCATAAAACCTGAATAGATAAACTCTTACCATTTTAAATAACTTAAGTTTTTATTTTAAGTATTGTAGTTTCCTACTGGAAAAAGAAGATAATTTTACAAATGCCCTTGTAGGCTTAAGCTTGAAAATGCTTTTTTTTAAATTTGAAACTAGTTTAATTTTCAGTAAGAAATGCCTTTGAAGTCCTTTGTCATATATATATATATATATATACATATATACATACATACATGTATGTATATATACATATACAATATATATACATATACAACAATATATATAATAACACAATATATGTATACATATATACATACATACATGTATATATACATATACATATACTATATATATACATATATAATAATATATATAATAACACAAAAGGCATATAATAACACAAAAAACACAAATAGTCCATCCAGCATTTTCAAATTTTAAGCTGAGCACAACAATTTTCACCTCTGTTTACTTAACATCTTCAAATTGGCAAGACAATGAAGAACAAAGCAACGAAGCAACAAACAAATGAATCAACCAGGTGAAAGTTTAATGGACATACCTGGAGCTGGTCTATGTTTCCAAAAGGACTCTTTTGTTTTCTCCTCCTAAATGCATCAAACTCCTCAGATTTCATTTTTAGCATCTTTTCTTGTTGCTCTGTCCTTAACTGAAGCTCCTATATAAAAAGAGGATTGAAAATACCTTTGATAACTTCATTTGATTAGCAGCTTATCATTATCAAACAAATACAAGGCAAATTTTCTAAGTACTTTTTAGCTTTTGGTGGGGTGAGCTGATTACTTTGGAAGACTGAAAACTACAACTACACAGCAAGACTCAGCAGCAGGGTGGATGGCAATGAAAAGTACCCTCATTAGTTCCCCCAATATTTTTCCTTGTCGCCTTTCACTTGGTTTTTAAGTCACTTTCCCTTGGTTTTTAAGAGCTTCTCTACTAGAGGCTCTTATGTCCTACCTCTGTCAAGTCCCAACTCAGGCAATTTCTGGATGCTCCAAGAAAGATGCCCACCCTTAAGAAACTGTCTGAAAATGTGGAATAAGGAGGAAGGTGCTGCTGACTCTTCCAAGCCCTGACAATGCTAGAGCTGCCTGGGCCCAGTCAGGCCTCAGCTGCCCCTCAGGCACCGGCACCACTGCATTTGCTGATTCTAACTCCTGCTCTTCTTTCATTTTTATCCTTCCTTCTTTCCCCTCTTCTATTTTGTCCTCTATGGGCTGTCATCTTCAGTCTACTTCATTAGATCTTGTTCCTCTCGTGGCTATTTTCTTCACTCTATTCTTTTTTTCGTTCTTTGTCCAAAATGCCCCCATAACAAAAAAAAACAGGCCAAAGAAATGTTACAGACGAAAGTAAACCAAGCGAATATTACTACGGCACATTTAAAAAAGCAAAAGAACATTTTAACTGCTTGTAGGAACACTGTGTCTTATACATATTTATAGGCAAAATCTGAGAACATGATATCCCCATTCATTCCTATATTTCTGAAAATACAACAAGGACTACTATCTGTATAATTTCTGATTGACTTAATCTCTCTGGGTTTAGGTTTCTCAACTGGTAAAACTAGATAACTAACTATCTTGGGGTTGCTATGAGAATCCAATAAGACCATTTCTGTAAAAGGAATATAGAATCATAGAGTACTATGTCAACATAAGCTATTATTATTGTCCATGGCCAACAGCAGTGGGGCTACTTAGCTCCAATCCAGCCACAAACCCCCAAATTACTGGGATCTATACACCCTTCATTTTACTAAACATTTATAAAAAGAATAGCAAATATGAAATGGATTAGTCTAAGAGTTCGAAAAAAATGAAAACAGGGTGGAGCCAAGATGGCAGCTAGAAAACAAGGGCTTGCTTAAGCTCTCCCCCAGGTCCCTCCAAACACCTATAAAAATGGCTCTGAACAAATTCTAGAGCTACAAAACCCACAAAAAAGCAGAGGGAAGCAGGGCTCCAGCCCAGGACAGCCTGAATGGTTGCTAGGAAGGTCTATAGCACAGAGCTGGGAGTGTAGCGGTGCACAACCCAGCATGGGCCGCGCCTGGACCAACCAGACTGGGAGCCGGGCAAAACAGGCCATAGGGCCCTGAATCATTGCGCTGTGGCAGTTACCAGACTTCTCAACCCACAAACACCAAAGACAACAGAGCAGATTAGTGGGAAACACTGCTGGGACAGAGTGAAAGGAGTTCATGGTCAGCCACCGCCCTGGGGGCAATGGAGGTGGTGCAGCTCTGAGGCTGCTTCCAGAGCTAGAGCTGCAGTTGTTTCCACCCCCAGGCCCACCTGGTGGGAGGGATTAATTGGTGGATTACAGCAGGAGTGCGGGTCTTGCTTTGCCCTGCCTGGATTTAGGCCACAATCCTGGTTGGTGGTTCTTAGAGGAGAAGGAGCGCTGGTGTGGCAGAGCTTGCTGTGTAGAAGTAGCTCCGAAAACAGCAGCACAGCCCCTCAAGCTTGGGACAAAGTACTCTCTACTCTACAAGCAGTTATACCCTGACAAAAAAGCGCAAGGATCAAGTAGTTGGCTGGGAACATGAACAGGCAGCAAAAACGCACCCAGATTCACTCTCAGACTCTGGAATCCTTCTTTGGTGACAAAGAAGACCAAAACATACAGCCAGAAGAAGTCAACAAAGTCAAAGAGCCTACATCAAAAGCCTCCAAGAAAAATATGAATTGGTCTCAGGCCATAGAAGAGCTCAAAAAGGATTTGGAAAAGCAAGTAAGAGAAGTAGAGGAAAAATTGGGAAGAGAAATGAGAAGGATGACAGAAAACCATGAAAAATAAGTCAATGACTTGCTAAAGGAGACCCAAAAAAATACTGCAAAATATACTGAAGAAAACAACACCTTA
>JAQQSZ010010248.1:0-12562 GCA_028646595.1 Phalanger gymnotis
GGCAATGGGGCATAGAAATTTATCTTGCCCTACAAGAAAGGAAGGAAAAAGGGGATGGGAGGGGAGTGGGGTGACAGAAGGGAGGGCTGACTGGGGAACAGGACAACCAGAATATATGCCGTCTTGGAGTGTGTGGGGGGGTAGAAATGGGGAAAAAATTTGTAATTCAAACTCCTGTGAAAATCAACACTGAAAACTAAATATATTAACTAATAAAAAAAAATACAAAAAAAAAGAATAAAGCCTAGAGTTACACATCTACAAAAAAAAAAAAAATTACCACCTGTCTTGGCATTTAGAAAAATGAAACTGAGGATTTTCAGGACAATTTGATTTAATGAGGAAATACCTTGTTCATTTCTATCTGGATCATGATTTTACACAATAAAAGCATAAGTCAAACTATATTTTGTTGGATTATTGTAAATATATGTCAACATGTTTTGATTGCCCTCTAGTGGCAAATAAGCTCTGAATTAGGTCTTTATAGAAGGTCTATATAACCAGGTAAAATGCTTGAGTATTACATGTGGTAACAAACAATTTTGTACATGAGGAAGTATTTTTTAAGTAATGACAATCTTAGCAATTTTTAAAGGCTTTCCTCTTAAAATCTACTATATATTGCTATCATGATGTCAATTACATATGGCATATTATAAAGGACTGCTTTTAGTTTGTAATATGAATGTCAACAATGCTTAGATAATGAAGAGAGTATTTTTTTTTAAAAAAAATGAGCACTCATAAAAGTTCATGTTGAATGAACTGTTTCACTCACCCATTTATCCATCAGATAAGATAGGTTTTGTGGAGTAATAATGATTTGAAGATGACAAAGTTTTCAAAAATTTAAATTGTCCTGCATTTCTAAACTGAAACAGATTTTAAAGATGAAACCAATGCCTCATAAGGTACTAAAGATTTTAGGAATATTTTTCCAAAGTTGCAAAAAATGAATTCTCTCTAGTACATGTCATTCTAACAATATTTTTTAAGCAACTCTTATAGGGATAGTCTAGGCCCTATGCTAGAATTACTGAAAATCAGCCTTCTGGAATATTGCTATCTAAAAATGGAAGGAAAATAAATATAACTAATTCAAGCCAATTGTGTGCTTTGAAATAGTTGCTCATTGATTAAGTTTTGTTTTGTTTTCTTTCGCAAAATACATTTACTGGTTGGTTGTTCTTGGGTGGAAATAAAAAAGTGGGAGAATGGTGCTGTTTCCTGTCAGCTGGAAATTGTCATCATACAACCACAGAACTTTTCATTTTTAAAGCATATCTTCACCTACATTTTTCTCCATATCAGGGATTTAAGCTAATGCTAAGAATAGGAAAGTAAGTCTGACTGTGTAGCTTCATTCCTGTTACAATCAGCTGAGAAAAGAATGCAGATGAAGCATTTGTTTTAATTAATGGTTAGTTTTAATTAATGATGATAATCTAAGAAAAACTTAGTTATATGACTGAACTATTTGGAAATAGGATACAAGTCTAAGTGTATTCAAATCATTCTTTCCTTTTTTTTTTATTCTTACTGACATTTCCCAGATCTAAAATATGGAAATGAAAGATAGCTTCACTAGGGAGCCTTTTGCATTGAAATTTCCTCCCTTGTTCAGCGTGATGTAGTCCAGTCTGCTGATCTTTAGGGGATTCCTGGAGGCTTATCTCTTCTTCACTTAAACATCTCCTTAATGATTGGATAGTTAGAAGTGAGCACTATAAGACACAAAAAGGAGAAAGGCTTCATTGGGCTGATTCATTTAGACTTTGTAATTTAATCCATTTCATATAGTACTAACATTTATGAGCATTGTATTTTTATATTGTCTGTGGAAATTTCAAAACCAAATGGAAATAATTATGTGTATGTAAATTTATAAATCATGCAATTCCCAAAATAACTCTGTGTAGTCAGCACACCTCCAAGCATTTCATAAATGAAATGGTGGAATCGATAAAGAAAAATCCAAGGCAAGCAAGGTAAAGATCAGGGTTGGAAAGATAAAATTGGAAAGAGTCACTGTTTAGTAAGAAATGTATTGATGAATACTGTTTCCTAATATCTCACATTTATATTATATTTCATGATTCACAAGGCATTTTACATAAATTATCTTATGTGATCATTTCCACAACCTTGTAAAATAATTGCGATTATTATCACCATTTTACAAATGAAGAATTAATACAGAGAAAAGATAAATGAGTCATCTAAGGTTATAAAAGTAGTAAGTTCCAAGGTGGCATTCAAACCCAGGTTTTCATTCATGTTATTAGCAAAGGTCAGGTCAAACTGAATTTTCTACCATAAACATTAGGTTTACATAAAATAACATGGAAGATCCAATTAAAACATTCATATTTGGCAGTATTTGTTATATTCTCTAGCAGAGAAATAAACTGGGTCTACACAGAATATATTTTGGTTGGCTGTCTTTTGAGGGAAATTATTTTTAAATTATATTAATAATCAATTATTAGTTTAAGATTAAGTATTTTTCCTCTTTATTTTTTCTTTCAAAGACAAGCCCCTGTAAGTCAGTCATTCAGTCTCTGAAGAACATTGCTGATAGATGAGATTGCCTGAAATCTCCAAGGAACATGTTCTACAATCTGGGGTGTGACCCCACCCAACTTGGAGGCCTTACTTCTGTCTAGAGTGTAAACAGAATCTAATCTAGGTGAACTGCAGCACCAAAGTATAAAGTCCTTGTACCCCTTCACTGGAATTTAGGATAACCCAGCTCTCCTTTTTAGTCCACCTCTCCTTTTTAAGGCCCACCTCCTCATTGATTTGTTTCACAAATCAGTGTTGATTTCTTTTGTAAGGAGCATTCCCTTTCAAAAAAAATATTTAAGGCATTCAGTATCTCTATTAGATGTCTTTGGTTGCCAAGAGAAACCACTGACCATCAATTTATTGATTATAAGCTTGCCTAATTAATAAATTGATTATTAATTACCTGGAAACTCTGTCTCTCAAGTCTTTTCATTCATCTCACTTCATTAATCAAATTACCTGGATATTCATAATGTGTCATTTAAATTAAACTGTACTCACACTGTCTTAAAATCACAGTTTTCATGTTTAAAGAATACGTGTGCTAATAACAAAGGAATGAGCAATACCTACATATGAGCTACTAGCAGAGGAAGGGGATCAGTGAAAAAGTATCTGTCATACAGGTAGGTGGTAAACCAGTGTCATGGAAAATTATGGAAGAAAGAATCCATTGTCATGGAATCCAGTGGAAGGCGCACTATTCAATAGTGTATGGGAACGGGGTGGGGGATATTGAATTATTAATAGCATCAAATGCTACAAAAAGATCAAGAACTGAGGCCTGAAAAGATGTTATATAACTTGACAGTGAAGAGATCATTGGGAATGGTAGAAAAAAAATGGAATATTGGTTTTGCAGCAAAATTTCAGAGACTAGAAAGCCAAGTGGGTGTTGAAGAACTTGTAGCAGAAAAAAAAATATTCCAGAAGTTTAGCAACAAAATACAAGAAACAAATAGGATGAAAACTTGTAGGGATAACGGGTCTGTCACAGAAAGATTAAACCATAGGATAATGAGACCACAAATTTAAAGTTGGAAATTATTATAAAGAAAGAAATTAAGTAGTGTCTCTGAGGTACCTGAAGTAGTAAGCTTAAAGACTTCTGAGATTTGAACCCATATTCTCTGACTCTAAGTCTGGTGCTCTTTCCATTGTGTTGCTTTGTTTTTGTTCAGATAGAGAAAATTTGGGAATTTGTGGCCATAAAACAATTAGCTGAAAGTGTGGGAAATGTTGAAGACTGGTGAAAATAGTGATGATAAGTGGGATATTAGACCTTCTCCAGGAGGGAAAGGGTTATAAAAGTCCTAGGTGAAGGAGTTAGACTCTTAATTTCCTACCAGCTACTTTACTTAGTTTCAACTCCAGAAACATCAGGATTCTTCCAGAAGAAACTCATCATCAGAAATCTCATCATCATGGATATTGCTTCTGTTTTGGCATTCAGTTCCTCCTCAGTAAGCTTGGTTGCCTCAAAAGAGTGCAGAACAAAATTCTCCAACTAAAATCCCCCATTTTTAGAGGGTTCAGAATTTCCAGCCAGCCAATCCTTCATTTCCCCCAGCTGCTTTGTTTAGTTTTGACTCCAGGAATATCATGCCCCAGAACCAGAGCATGCACCCCAGCCAGGTACTTCTACTTTTCTGCTTCCTTTCCTTCATTAGACCACAAACTCCATAAGGGCAGGGAATTTTTTTTCTTATTTGTATCCTCAGCAATTAGCACAGTGTCTGACATGTAGTAGGTGGCTTAATAAAGATTTATTGATTATTGACTTGACAAGTAAGACAGTGGTCTCAATCCTAGAGACTGAGGAAAATGCAAAAGATGAGAGAAGAAACAAAAAAGTTATATTATGCAGGAAGTGGGAGATGAGAAAGAGCTTATCGATGATAACCTTTATCATGTCAATAAAGAAAAAGTAGTAATTTGCTAGGAAGATAGGAATTGAGAGTGGATTTAGAGTTTGAGGAATAAGAAGATTTGGAATAGTCATGGTTCAAGATTTGATAGGTAGTAAAATATAAATCAATAAAAAAGATTGCTCCATATTAGTGAAAGACATTAGATGGGGGTAAATTTGTAGTAGACCAAGTCAGAAGGGTTTGATAACTTCTAACATTGTGTGACTACTTGAGTATTAGTGGAGAAGGCAGAAGATAATTTCTGAGATATGTATCTCAGAAATTATTTTCTATCTAATATACATGCATTTACATACATGCATATTGTTCAGTTGTTTTCATCATGTACAACTCTTTGTGATGCCTTCTGGAGTTTTCTTGGTAAAAATACTAGTGTGATTTGCTATTTCCTATTCCAGTTCATTTTACAGATGAGGAAACTGAGGCAAACTGTTAAATGATATGCCCAGGATCGTAGAGCTATGAAGTGGCTGAGGCCAGATTCGAATTAAGTAAGATGAGTCTTCCTGTCTTCAAGCACTTAACTCTATCCACTGCATCATCAAGCTGCCCCATATATGCTATATATGTATACAATAGGCAGAATAATTTTTAAGCTGAGAGCACTAGCGTCTGGGGTGGGAGGGCTTTAGAAGGAAACTCCATGTATAAAATGGACTTAAACTTAGCTTCAAAGAAAGATAGATATTTCTCGAGATGGAGGAGAGAAGGAAGGGCCTTCTAGACATGGAGAAAGACTATTCCAAAGTATGGATCTGGGATATGAGATGTCCTCTACATAGAATACCCTAGTAAGGGTGCTTTATTTGTATAGTGGGATACCAGAGAGTATGGATTAGTGGGGTATCACGAGCATTCTACTTCTGAGCTGTATTAGTCTCCAAAGCTGCCATTGTTCCCAGTACACAACACATTCAGGGGTTAATGAAATGAGGCAATACACAGGAGCAGATATCTGTCCATTTTAGTTAACAGAGCTACTTCTGTGTACCAGAAGTATATCGGTAATTCACTGAAGTCTATTAGCGCTCAGGTTGGACACTCCTGATCCAAATAATCTCAAAATTTCCTTCCAGTTCTAAAATTGTAATGGACAGACTTTGCCACAGTGATTTATTCATTTACAGCCTCCCATCCTAGTCATCCTCCTTATGTCCAAATCCGATTCAGAAAGGTGATTACTACAGGACTTGAATGAGAATTTTATTCAGAGCAGTCTACTGAATTCAGATATTTTACTAGAAATGTTTATATCCTATAGGGAAAAACAATTTGGGGTGGGATAAGAAGGAGGCTGTAATTTAGTGAACAGTATTACCATGGTACAGTCATGCTGGGAGAAAGACAGGGTCGCGTGGTAGCTAGTGTGCTGGACTTTGAGTGAAGAAAGTCTGTGTAAGATCACATCCTAGCTCTTCAACTCCAGGTAAGTGACCTGTCTCTTTGGCATTAATTTCTCATTTTTAATATTAAGGAGTGGAAGTACATGTTGTCCAAGCTCCCCTCTCCACCTCTAGATTTATGGCCTATTTTATTGCTTTCATAACCACACCAGTTAGAGAGGAAGACAGGCCCTGGGAAAGGAGTTCCATTGAGACAGCCCCCAAAACTTAGGCTGCCCAAAGACAGCTGAATGATGAAGCAAAGCACATTGACAGTGGTTGCCATAGTAAGGAAGAACACCACCCACAAGACCTCTGGATATCAAAGTTTTGGGGCAATGCATCATGTAGTCGGTGGTGGGAATGACTTTGGCCATACTTCTTGCACTAAGCAATACAAGTCAGAGACCAAGCCTTCTGTAAATTTTCCATCTTCCTTAGAATTTAGAACAGTTGTCTATACTTAAGCAGGTTAAATACTCTTTAAGGTTTGTTGAATTTAAAAAGGTACCACAGTCCTCTTTGATCTCATGGACTATACCTCTAGCAGTTCTGTCACTCTAGAGTACTCTGTCACTCTAGAATATGTCTTTGGACATAGTGGCTTTCCCGCAATGTTTATTTTATTATCTTTGGCTGAAAATTATATTTAGCTGCTTCCAAGCTTTAAGTGGATCATATTAAATGTGATTCTTTGTTCTATCTAATGTTTCTGTGATGTGATCTAGCATCTTCCTTAGGCAATTAAATCTAGAACCTGAAAATCTATCTGTTAACCTCTCACAATGTAATAAGCATAAGGCACATGAATATTGAGCCTACAAAAAGATTTCAGTACTAAGCAAAGAGATCCCTCTTTGCATATGTAAATATTTGGCAGTATTAACAGTGACCCAATTTCTGATGCAAAAATGTGTTCATATTTGACAATCTTAAGCCCATGACTCCCAGAGGTCCAAATTCCAGAGCCTGTTCTACCCAATGAGCTCATAGATTTAATTAGCTAAGCCATGGATGCCAACACCCCATACATAACTGATTATTCTTTTTTAATGTAAGATTTGCAAACACATCATTAAATTCCCTGGACTTTTTCTTTTTAAGGGAAAAACATTATATTCTTTTATGATCTGATATGATTTTTCACCTGCATGGAAATCTTTAGCTGACTAGCCCCATGTCAAGAGTCAGTAGTGAATCAATAAAATATCATACTGGAGTTTTACGAAGTTTGTCTTTTAAGTAGAAGAATAATGCAAAATTCAAAGCTTCCACTCCTGCTTCCCTCCAACCTCCCACCCTTATCAAAGCATAGGCAAAAAGAAAGTAGGCAATAGTCACTCCCCTCCCACCCCTCAGCCCCTACCGTATACCCTGTTTTCCTCCAACGAGTTCAGAAAAGACTTAATTTGAGACAGGAAAGGATTCACTCCCAAGGAAATGAATTCCTTTTGGCATCTGAATGCAGCAGTTCAAGCACTTCCTATAATTAAGTCCAAAGAAACACTTATTTTAGGCTTAAATCAATCCCTTTGGAATTGTCCATGAATAACTTCTGGGGATGGGGGGGGCTGGGGAGAAGTTCTCCCAAGTGCCTCATTACCCATTAGCTTGCAAAACACCATTTATTTTGAATATCTATAATGTGATATTTGATTCTGCACAGGCATAATAAGGAGATTGTAGCAGGAAGAGCCCCTTAAGAAATCCTGCAAGAAAGAAACTTCATTCTCTATCATTTCTTAAGCACAGAGCAGCCAACTTCAGGTCAAGCAGGCTGCCTGTAAGTGTTTTTCCTTCCCCGCACACTCACTTTTTTCTGCCTGCTTCTAAAAGCCTTTTCCAGACTTGCACTACTGAAATTAATACATTTGAAAAGTTTATCTCCTGCCGGTGCTATGGTGTCTAATTACTAGTCACAAAGTCCATTCATCACCCAGGTGTTAGAAAGCTTTGCCCACTAAGGATAGATCTTCGCAGCTCAATGAACTTGCACTGCAGGAGCCCTTCCTGTCCAAGGCCAGGCCCAGGGAAACCTGCTCACAGCCAGAGGGAAGAAGCTTTGGGTTTTGTTTACTTCAGAACTTGTGGAATTCTTGCTCTTCCTCTCACAGCCCCATAGAGATATTTCTCTAACCTTACTTTCTGCAAGAACACCAGATGCTTTCAGCCACCTGTCCAACATTTCTTTCTGAAAGAATGTCATTGCTGGCTTAAAAAAGGCAAGAGGACATTTCACCATTTCCAAAAGCTTGCTATATTAAAGGGAGCAAGAGTAAAGATTTGAACATGTGCTTGCAAGAATGATATAAGAAAATAAATTTCTTTAATCTCACATCTAGATCACAGAAATAAAATTTGTACTGCTTGGGCCCACCCAACTTAAAATTGTAAATTTTCAAGGTTCATTTGGACCAAAAGCAAAGGGAAATTATTTTTATATTCTTATGAAATACTTTTTAATTTTATTTTTACATAATATACATTTTCGAATATATTTCCCACAAAAAAATCTCCCCAAGCTTATCTATTTTAACAAAGAATTAAAGGGGGGGGAGTTTTCAACACTAGCCAATATATGAAAAAATATTGTATTTAACTGCAGTGTTCCATACTTGTAGGTTTCCACCAGAGAAAAGAACCTTTCTTTGGATTCTTCATTGGGACTAAGTTTGGTCATCATAATTTCAAAATACAACATTCAGTTTTATTGTTGTGGTTATTTCCATTTGTATCATTGTGGTCACTGTGAAGTGTTTTCTTGGTTCTGTTTACTTTAATTTACATACAGCCCATGTTTCTCTCTGTCATATTCATTATTTCTTATGGCACAGTTATGTCCCATTATATTCATGTACTCCAACTTTTTTTTTTAGCAATTTCCAGTTGGTGGCACCTATTTATTTTTTTAGTTCTTTAACACTACAAAACTCTTCTATTTTGGTACATATGGGGCCTTTCTTTTATCACTGTCTTCTTTGGGCCATATGCCTAGCAGTGAAGTCTTTGGGACAAGTCATTTTGCACAATTCCAAATTGTTTTCCAGAATGACTGGAGACTTCTCATCTCTATTAACAGTAGATTAAGGTCCCTCTTTTTCTATAACCCTTCTTACTTTAACTATCTCCATCTTTTTTCATCTTAACCAGTTCCTGTCCATCCCCTAAGCTTCATGGAAGTGAATACCTCATAGCTGTTTTAATTTGTGTTTCCCTAGTTATTGGTGATTTGGAATATTCTTACATATGGTTATTAACAGTTTGTAATTTTTTGATAACTTTGATAATTTCTTTTGACTACTTATCTGTTTTGCCACCACTCTGGTTCCCTTGCAGCCTCTAACATTCTTTCCTGTTTTACTTAGAGACTATAGGAATCACCATCTCTTTATTATTCAATCACAAACCTGATAGGCATATACTACCCATTCATTCTCTTGTGTCCTTTTATGTGCCCTCCTACTGTGCTATTCGGTATCCAAACTAATATTGATTCATGAGCAGGTCGAGGTTGTGGTTTTGGTTCAATGTTGCTTCAGTTCTTTCCTTCTGTCTTTACTTTCTCTACTCCTATAAATCCTGCTTACATCTTTATTTCTTTGTCTTTTTATATCACTTAATTTTTAAACTTTCTGTCAACTTTGCAAATTTCTTTCTCTATCTCTGTCTCTCTGTGTCTTTCTGTCTGTTTCTCTGTCTCTCGTGGTCTCTCTCTGGCTCTGGCTCTGGGTGTCTCTGTGTCTGCCTATCTGTCCCTCTCTGTTTGTCTCTTTTATGTTTACCTTCATATCTTTCTCTTTTATTGAGCATCTTTTTTTTCCATTAAGGATTACACAAAGGTTCTCAGTCTGTATTATTTTGAGATGCGCATTGAGATATTTTGCTTTTGCAATATACTATTCTATTCCTTTCTGAATTTCTCATTCTAGCATTTCCTATTCATTTTTCCTCTATATTTGAAGTATTGTTTGTTATTGAAATAATTAAGTTGAATCACTGTGTGATCTATAGTTTGAAGTTAAGAGTTTTTGTATCTTTTGCAATTAACCCCTTTATTCGCTCATGATTATCTGTTCTCTGAATTCAATTCTGGGCAACTTTGTTGTTTGTTTGTTTTGTTATTATTTTTTCATTGATGCTTTTAGGTTTTTTTTTTTACTTGCCATGTTCTTCTGGAAGAACTATAATGCTTAATTTGGCTACATGACTCCTGTCTTCAAGGTCTATTTTTATGGCCCGTATAACATGCATATGATCTTGTAATGTCATCCTACTTTTTAATCTACTTCATTCTTTTTGTATTTCGAATCTAACAATTCTCACTTCTTTAGGCAAACTCTTCATCATGGATTGAAGTTTCTCTAATCTGCTGAGTTTTTAAATTCTCTGAGAACTCTATGATCTGTCCTCAATTTATCCCTATTTTCAACTTTTAGGTATTAATTCTTGAGTTTTAAGGATTCTATGCTTTTCAGGAGTCCATATTCTTCTACATTCTATCAGGCATTGGTTCACTTTGCTTTGCTTTATAATACTAACAGAGTTTTGCATTCTTGTTTAGGACTGCATACCCACATTCTTTTGGCATTATGATGTGCTCTGTTCATTTACCTGCTTATACTCTGGCTTGTATCGAGACTTTTTTTCTTTTTATAGCTTTGGTATGTCATGCTATTTTTTTTTCTTTTTGCTATATTTTCTCATAACTCACTTTTTGACTCATCCTTCTTTACTGAAACATATGTACAAAGACCTGTCTGAATGGCTACCTCACAGTCCTTTCCCTAGAGAGGTTGTATTGGCCAGGATCTCTACCCTGAGTGATCTCTAAGAGTCCAAGACTGTCTGTAGTTGGGTTTCAGTACCCTTTCCTTAAAAGACTGTAGAGCCACACATGATAGCACCTCAACACAATTTTATCTTGCCTCTAGCCTCTATTTTTTTCCTTAACATCATTTGCTTAATCTCTCTCTCTCTCTCTCTCTCTCTCTCTCTCTCTCTCTCTCTCTCTCTCTCTCTTTCTCTTATATATATATATATTTCATATGTATATATATATATACATATATATGTATATATATATATATATAGGTGAGGGAGAGGGAGAGAAGGATGGAGGGAGGAAGATAGAAGGTTCTGGACAGTCTATGGAGACTTGGAGACCCCAAAAAATGGGTCCTATTTGAAAAGCGTCAAATTTTTGGTCCCATTTTCTTCTATATATCACTGAGAATTCAATGTTTACCCCTTATTAAAGGTGAAGGGAAGCTAGGTGTGCTGGTAAATCCCTGCAACAGGGGAAGGGGAAGAATATTTCAATGGGCCCCAGGCACAATCATGTAAGTTGGCTCATGTCCTTGTTGCCAAAGAGTAAGAGCTGTTGGGAATAAGAATTTTAAGGAATAGTCTCCTCCTTATTATCACTTCATTAGAATTTAACGTAGTTGAATGAAGGAATGAATAAAACATTTATTAGGTGCTTACTATAGGTAAATCACTATGTTAAGTGCTAGAGATACAAACAGAAAAATAATTCAGTCGTCATTCTCAAAGAGCTAACATTTTAAAGGAGATGACACATGTGACAAGTTTCAGTAGTAAGTCAAATAGAAAGGTCCCATGGTCCCATCAGCAAAGCAGGTGAAAATGCCTCTTTCATAGCATTTCCATTGGCAAAATCACATAGTTTCTGACATTTAGCCATTTGACAGTTCCAAGGACTTCGGTGAAAATAGCTTCCTTTTTTTGGTCTTCAAAAGTTTGACAGTAGCATCTGCAAGAGCAGTTGCCAGGTTTCAACTCCATAGGGGTTGATTTCCAAATTTATGGCTTCAGACATCAGGCTCGAAGCAGTACTCATCTGAAATCTCTCAGATGCAGAGGCCTGGGCTGACAACATCAGGTTTTGAAAAGAGATGGTGGTCAAGGTAATTGTTTGACTTGCTTGGCATGTACTACCACCTCTCTCTTCCCTCAGGGCAAATTCCTGCTTCAATTAATCTGACTTTCCTGCCTAGTTAGTGACAGTTGTTGGAGATTGC
This sequence comes from Phalanger gymnotis, assembly GCA_028646595.1. Taxonomy (NCBI): domain Eukaryota; kingdom Metazoa; phylum Chordata; class Mammalia; order Diprotodontia; family Phalangeridae; genus Phalanger; species Phalanger gymnotis. The sequence goes on from JAQQSZ010010248.1 coordinate 11,926, forward strand.
TTTCCAAGCAGTATTCTTTGGTCTGGACTGGAAGCAGCACCAGGGTCTATGGGGTGCTTACACATGTAGATTCTTAGCACTTATCTGCCCCTTGGTAGTAGCTGTTTAGTAATCATTGCTGGTCAGGGTGAAAAAAGTGAACCCGTTCTCCACAATGATTTCTTCCCTCGATGATGCTGGGGTTCTTTCTTCTTTGTCCTGTGGATTCAGCTGCCATTATACTATATTTGGTGTATTATTTCTTCTCTCTTTTCTTAGGGTTGAAGCATTCTGGAAATGATTATTTTTCTTCTATCTTGTTCAACAGATGGCCCCAAAGTTTTAAAAAAAAAATTCTCTCTCTTTTTACAGGCTCTGGGAAAGGTTTGCGGCTACCTAAATTGAAATCAGCTGAAAACTACAATATTGACTTCATTCAACTGAATGACTTTGTACTTTGAAACCCATATCAATGTCTATTTTACTGGTCCTATGGCATCTTTGAGTTGCTGAGGTTAATAAATTAGTAGTGCTAATAGAACAGGTCAATTTTTAAGATGTAAAAATAAAATTAAGTCTAATCATTAGGGTTATGCTTTTGTATACCATGAGTTGCATATATATATATATATACATATATGCAGTATTTTTTAAATTA
>JAQQSZ010010249.1:0-12562 GCA_028646595.1 Phalanger gymnotis
GAACATGACAACCAGAATATATGCAATCTTGGAGTGGGAGGAGGGTAGAAATGGGGAGACAATGTGTAGTTCAAACTCCTGTGAAAATCAACGCTGAAAACTAAATATACTAAATAAAAAAAGCAAGACTCTTAAATTGGAGTCTGTGAACTTTTAAAAATATTTTGATAGTTGTATCTCAATAAAATTGGTTTCCTTTGTAAAAAAAAAGAAAGTGATGATTTTTTTGAGTAAGTGCTCATCATATAATATGAGAGACAGTAGATAGCTACATGTTAACAATAATAATACATCGCTCCATGTCTTTTCTTTCTCTTATACCCCACTCCAAATTCATGTACAAAGTGTTTTAGACTTCTCTAAAACTTCCCTTCATCTTGTTTCTTCTTTCTTCTTTTTCTTACCTGCTGTTATAGCCTTCATGCTGCATTTCACTTAGCGCATGGCACAGGTGATCCAAAAATCATGTTCGTTTAATTTTTGTGTTTGAATATGGTATTCCCATTGTCCTGAGAGTTCGCAGCACTATAAATAAAATGATGAAGCCCCATATTAAAGGAGGTAAACATTCTAGATTTTCTTCCCTGAGCTCAATTTATCCTTGTTCCCTATTTAATCCTGGGGACAGACAGCAACACTTCCTAGACTAATGCAAAACCGTTAACCTAGTCAGGGTTGCCTTCTTTTGATAAATTCACTTTCTTTCAGGAGGAAATAAGTTTAAAGGGGTTTGCCTTCCAGCCCTATTTAGCATTAAGAGCAGAGGTGATGATGAGCTATTTAATTAATCAGGGCACAGATTAATGTCAACAAGAATTTGAAAGCAAGATTCACTATGAATAATCAACTTTACACATAGGGTAAAAAAATGGCCCAGATATGTGATCATGGGTGTGAGAAACTTCTCCCAATGTAGCTGAGAATACCAGCTGTAACTTAGTCGTAGAGAGCTGTCTGGGAGCATTGAGCAGATATGACTTGTCCGTTGCTCATTGCCAGTGTACAGGGTGTCCCAAAAGGCTTAGAGCAGTTGTAAGCTTTAATACCTTAAAACTGTGCTAAGCCTTGTGTATTAGAGATAGGACTTGTCCAACTCTTCCTGACTCCAAGGCTGGCTCTGTATCTACTAGGCCATACTGCCTTTCATTATATTTAAGTATATTAGTCTTAAAACTGATTAGGTAATAACTTCCCTGTAAATAAAGTAAAATGCCAAATGTTTTTCAAGTAAGGTACTCTAATTTGAGGACTATTTAGGGATGCTTTTCACAGGTACTCCTTTCCTCATTAAATCACATTTGGGCTGTCTGGGGAGCTAAAGTTTGGACAAAATGTGACTTTTTAAGTATCCTTATAACAGCACAGGCCCCACTTTTTGTTGCTTTGTGTTTCAGGACTCTGCTTGCACTTCCTACTTCCTATATCTGCTCCCATCACAGTTACCACCAAGAGGCTAGAACACATCCAGTTGAAGGTTACAGGACAGGCAGTCGGGATTCTGCCTTACAATGATTTAGTTGAAGACTCCATCTCTGGGGACACATTGCTCTGAATGCAGCACCTGTTTTTCAATTCGATGTTTCAGGTTTCATTTTAATAGTACCTGGTGGGTGTTGTGAAGTTAAGTCTTCTAGGATGAATGAAACAAACATTCAAAGCAATAATTGTATTAATTGACCATATATGAACAGTGATATTGTCTGAGACAACTGCTTGGCAAGCAAAAATTCCAATTTAGGGCTCAAATTCAATAGAGTTGGCCTTTTATACCTACTAAAAGGTGATTAGACCACAGGAGTCAGTTGCAAGGAAAAGGCCAGGTGAATTACTAGTTTTATTTCCATATTTCTTGATGAAATCTCTTTATAGGTGATCAAAAATGTGCTATATTTAGATCTTTTGTTGTTGCATAATTAATAGGTTAGATCCTCCCTTCACCTGAGATTTCTCCTGCTAATAATCTGGAGGTAATACTCTCTCTCTCTCTCTCTCTCTCTCTCTCTCTCTCTCTCTCTCTATATATATATATATATATATATATATATATATATATATATGTGTGTGTGTGTATATATATATATATATATATATATGTATGTATATCGTCAAATTTCTGAGCAAAAAGAAGCCCCAAACACTCAACTTTGAAAAAGAGACTAGGTACGTTTGGGTGCAATTTCAGAATTTGCTTATCTAGGGTGAAAGAATAATTTCATACATAAATGTCAAAGTTTTGAGAGGAAGGAAGATAGAGAGATTAACTGGTACTCAAACAGCTCAAGATGACAAAATGCAGCTGTTGTTGACATCTGCACAGCCAGCTGTTGGTACTTCATTTGACAACTTTTTATGTGATGCATTGAGAGCATGTCTGTTCATTACTGATGTAATAAGTATACAGTCAGCAGATACAATCGGCATGTAATAAAACACTGATTTGGGAGCAGGAAAAAGGGTTCATAAAAGAAAATGGCAAATTTCTTAATTCCACTGACACCCCTCCCACCCCCATCCACTATGCCTGAAATATATGATACAGGATCTTACTTACTATGAAAAGATGGGGTAAATACATGACTTGCTGGTTTCCATCTTCTTTGCTTTTCCCATCACCATTCTCTACCCGAGAAATGTCCCCCATACCATAAGTCACACCTAATACTCCTTCAAGACCCAACCAAAAGCTTACTTACTCCAGAAAGCCTTCCTTTCACTAATTCTCCTTGACTCTATTTAGTTACTCAGCTCTTCCTCAGCTCTTATATATTCAAATTGGACTGGAATATTTTACATGGCAATATACTGCTTCCCGACCCTATGGTGGCTCCTTAGGGGTAGCTTCTGTATGCATAAAAGGGAGGGAGGGAGAGAGCTGAAACAACATTCTGTGCTCTTTACCCTCCCTTCACTACCTACGAGGCTGTACCTTCATTATCCAGGCAAGAAGAGGCAATCGCTCTTGGTATAATTTGAAGGGCCCCAGGAAGGTATCTCTTCCTTAATATGTCACATCCAATGGGTATAATAATAGCACCTACCTCACAGGATTATTGTGGGGATCAAATGAAATAATATTTGTAAAGGGCTTAGCACAATACTTGCCACATAGTACCACAATATAGTTGGTACTCCAGAAATGCTTGTTCCCTTCCCTTCCCCTCCGAAGTCACATGTGGCTCAAAGCAGGAATAGATAACAACCCTTCTTGAAAGGAGACTAATTCCTGCCAGGAGGGGAAGCAGGAGGTTGAGGGCCAGAGACTAGCTGGCACTCTTTTCTTCTCAGAGAGGGAGAGTAGCACCGAACTAAAAATATATCTAAGGGATGTCTTCTCCCTTTTTTCTCAGTATGAATAAATGGAAGAGCATTTATTACGTCCATACTAAGGGTTTAGCATTGTGCCAAGAATTGGAGATGAAAAAGAAAAGCAAGATGAGGTCCCTACTCTTAAGGAACTCACTTTCATAGTCTAATTGAGGAAGACAACACTGGAGGCTTTAGCTGCAGGATGAATGTAAAGGACCGTTAGTCCTCAGAGTTAAATTACAGGGGTAACGGCAAAGCCTTGGGATGCTTAGGGGACATCGGCAAGTCCTAGAGCAGTAAATGAAGCCTCGAAGATTGTATGTGTGTAGTGGCAGAGCAGATAGTAAGAAAAGGTAGTCCTCCATCTTTAATGAAAGGATTATAGTCAGTGACTCCATATTCAATTCAAGAGATAGGAGCATCTATATCGGCCTCTCGGTGGGGGTGGGGCGGGATCTGGAGGGTCCTTACCCACAATTGTTAGGAAAGGGGAGTGCAGCCTGAGGGTCGGAACACTCTAGCTTCCTTCCTATGGGGGTGTATATGAGGGAAAGGGTGGTGTGAGAGAACAACTGGGGAGAGGAAGAGGTAAAAAGGCATTTACAGAAATTATTGGCCCCAAAATTTCTGTAAATGCCTTTTTACATTTACTGGGCCCTTTGTCAAACAGTGGAAGCTGGGTAGTTGGGCTAGGCGGTAGAGGGGAAAGACACCCCCACGATGCCTGCTCCTTTTGAACATCATACTTTTATTAGTAAAGTCCAAGATACCACTTTCCTCTCTTCCTACAGCTGGCTCTTGGGTAGACAGAAGAAAGGGGGAAGAATGCAGCTCCTTTTGCTTTACCATTAAAACCGTGATGTTTTGGGCATAAGATGGAGTTGGTTTTTGTGGGCTATTTATATCATGACATGGTGCTTTGAATACATTAAAGCGCTATGTTACTCATTGTTTCACTGCTTTACTAACCAGAGGTGACCTTTTTCTAATTTGTAGCAGGGTTCATATGGATCTAGCAAGCTGTATTTGGAGTCAAGAAGACCTAGATTTGATTTTAAACTCTGACTGTGGGCAAGTTACTTAACCTCATAGGGCCTCAATTATCTCCGTATCTGTAAAATGGGGATAATAATACCTGTAGTAATACTTACATCATAGGACTATGGTGGAGCTTAAATGAAGTAATGGGTTAGAGGACTCTGAAAACTTTAAAGGGCTGTTTCCACACCAGCTGTTGCTGTCATCGACCGACCTTGCGATTTCATCAGTAAAGGGAGCTTCCAGTGAGGAACTCTCTCTACCAGGGCAGATCAACACGTTCTGGGCAAATCCTGATCTTAGAGATTTCCCTGGGACATTGAGAAGTTAAGTGACTTGCCCAGGGTTACACGGCCAGTACGGGTCAGAGATGGGACTGGACCCCATGCCTTTCTGATGCCAGGTCTCTGCACTATACCATGATGTCTTTTATTATTGGATTGTGGTTGTTGTTACTATATTCTCCTCATCTTATTTTTTTATAGGATTCACATAGAAATGGTCCTGGGACAAGTTCAATATTCCTTTCCGTGAAGAGTTTTACAGACAATTGCACAGGTGGCTAAACTAAACGCCTTTAAACCAAAGCATCAACAAGTGAGCTCATGCTTTGTGCACTTTCTGAGAGCATCCTCTGTAGAGCTCCAGTCGCAGACGGGACCACAGAGGTGGGATGTGCCTTGTTCTATTCCCACCTGATTTTGATCTGGGCCAGGGGTTTATCCTTTGAAAACTTTTCATTCCATGCAGCTGAGAGAGTGTGAGTATCTGAGGTGGTGATATCTTTTAAAACCATTCCTTTTATCAATGTTATTGATGCAGTTTGAGAGGTTCAGGGACCCCCCCCCCCGCCCAAGACTGAAGTAATGGACAGAGTTGTCTGGAATGAATTCATAGACTCAAGCAATCTTTAAGTCGAGGTGGTAAAGGTTTATTGTAATGCCAGTATGTCGGACAGAGCTCCCTAAGGAGCTTGCCACTTAACAGAAATGATCCTTTTATATAGGAAAAGTAGTGGATTATCTGACAGATATGCTAATTAGGTGATAACTTACAACCTTGGTCAGTGGTGTCATTTGCTCCTGGAAACCAGGAGAAAGAGTTTCTCAGGGGTGTATTTGTGGTCTGTTACATCTGTAGCAAGATAGCTTTGAGGGTTAATGTCTATAGCTTGACCTCTGGATTGAATATAATAACTTTGAGAATCAATACATGATAATTCTCAGGTTACAAGATAGTCCTGTTTTTACAAGGGAATTTCTTCAGAGGTCAGCTTGTTCTTGTGAGGAGGAAAGATAGTTTGTTTTACTGGGGCCCACCCATGAGTAATTGTGGGGAAAGGTAGTTTGTCTTACTGGGGCCCACCTATGAGTTATGCTAGGCATAGTGTCCTTGGGCTGGAGAGAAAACTGTCAGGAATAGTGTTTTGAAGCTAGGGAGAAATGTGATCTTGAAATTGGGGTCTGAGCACAAGCACTCAAGCACCCCATCATTATGTCTGGGTAATTGCAAGCAACAGTTCAGTATATGATAAGACAATACAGCAAACATTTATTAAGCTACTACTATTTATTAAATGCCAAGTACTGTGCTAACCACTAGGCAAACACATTTAAAAAAAGTTCCCTTGAGGAACTTATCTAAAAGAGAATATACAAAAAGAAGCTGAAAATGGGAGGGGGTCAGAAGGCCAAAAGTCTAAAGACATGATGTGGTGGAGTCAAAGCCAAGCAGAACAGCTGGTGGGAAATTAAGAGTGGGCTAGAAATTCTGAGCCTTCTATAAAGGGAAGCTTTGGGAGGAGTTTTTTGCTCTGTCCTCTAGCCTTCCAAAGGGGCAGGGGCAACTGATGATACTGCTGAGGCATGAATAGCAAAGTTAATGATAATGGTCTGGTTCCAGTATAGTTTGTTGGTTGAATTCTCCAAGATATTTGAAATATGTATTTTTAGTGTCTTCCTGAGTTCGAATCTGGTCTCAGATACTTAATAGCTGTGTGACCTTGGGCAAGTCACTTAACCCTCTTTGCCTCAGTTTCCTCATCTATAAAATGAGCTAGAGAAAGAAATGGCAAATCACTCCAGTATCTCTGCCAAGAAAACTCCAAATAGGTTCATGAAAAGTCAGACATGACTGAAACAACTGAACAACAACAAAGTCTTTTAGTATGGAGATCTGTCCAGATCATACAAGACAGTGAGCTTCTGATACGTAATTCTAGTTACCAAGTCATGTTTTACTAGGTATTCAGTAGCTGTTAAATTTGTGTATCCTGTAGTGATTGATTGCATAGTCCACCATTTCTTTGCATGAGCCACATTCATCATTAAATCCGAGTTCTATGAAGATAACCCTTCAATAACCGGGCAATGGCCTGGTGTTGGATCGCCATCATAAACACTTCATTTCCACAGAGAAATCTATATGACTCACCTGTTCAATGTTTTTCTGTCAACCTACTGTTGGTTGGGTTCATTTGGATGTCACCCATGGAGATCCTTTTGATTCTAATCCTGTATCTGGGGCTAAGCCATTTTCAGTTATATTTAAAACCAATGGTGCGAACCTGTTCTCAGCCTTTATTATTGCTCATGGAAGTGATGTCTGAATATCCCCAAAATATTATTGTATGTTTTTTACTTGTTTATCATGAGCATGATATTACTGTTGATGTCATTGTTATCTCATACCTTCAGGGAACCATAGGTCACGTATAGTTCTTTGTTGACTCCCAGTTAATCTTTGCCAAATGAAAATTGCTCCATGTGAAGTTTTGCAGTTAGAATTGGACAGAGAATACACTTCCAAAGCATAAAGTGTGGCCCTCTGTAATGAGACAGCATGATATAGTGCAGAGAGGAATGGACGGTCAGAAAAAAATGGGTTCCTTTCTTGGTTCTAACACTTATTAGCTCTATTAACCCCAGAGAAGGTGTTTAACTTCTGTACTTCAGTTTCCACGTTTACAAAAAAAAAGAATACTTGTACTATCTCTTTGATGGGCTTATTGTGAGAAAAGTGTTTTGCAAATATTAACACACCAGATTACTTAACGTTTCACTGCTTTGCTTTCCAAACCAAAGGTGACCCTTCTGTGACCTACAGCAGGGTTCATATGGGAAGGATAAATCTAACCTAATTCTCTGGGCTTAACTGGACTCAGGGGTGGCCCACATGTTTATGTTCCTTTCATTCTTATTCTTCAGTAGCCTGGCAAAGTAGTTTCCAAGCAGATAGAACTCTTTGAAAAGGCTCTTTGAGAGAGTAGCATAAACCCTAGGCTCTTTGGGGGTAGCAAGAAGAATTCCCTCCAGATTTCTATGGCAGCTGCTGGATTGGTATGAAAGTGGTGTGCTCCTCGTCTCCACCCTTAACCCCGGTATCCATAGTTTTCTACTTAGTTCCAAGGCTTTCTGATCGTCAAAGAGACTCAGGGAAAGAACAGTGAGTTGGGAGCCAAGAAACCTCCATTCACTGACTTAAAATGGCTTAACCAAGATGGTCCAGCCTCTCTGTACCTCATTTGCTCTGTAAGGAAAATGAAGATGGTGTTGCTTTGTCCTGGCCTACTTTCCTAGGTGTGTGGCCAGGAGAAATTAGATAGGGTCAAGTCAATGGAAGCATTGTGTGGCGGAAGAGAACTAGGTTTGGAATTAGAGGACATGATAGCTCTGTTTCAAGTATTTGAAAAGCTGTCATGGGATTAGACTTGCTTTATTTGGCTCCCGAGGGCACAGCCAGGAGCAAACGAAAGAAGCAAATTTAGGCTTATCCTTAAGAGAATATTCCTGACTGATTTGTACTGTCTGAAAGTGGGATGGGCCATCTCTGCAGAAGGGAGTGAGGTGGGGTGGGGTTCACATTTCTCGAAAGTCTTCAAGCAGAGGCTTGGATGCCCACTTATTGGTGATATTATTGGGGGGAGGGGCCCTTTGTGTATAAATTGGACCAGTTGGTCTCTGAGGTCCTTTCTAACTCCCAACTGTGAGTCCATATCCTGGCAGCAAGTTAAATCAAGTCATTGATAATTTGTTAATCACCTTTTGTGTGCCATGTACTGGGGATGCAAAAAAAAAGAAAAAAAACCCACAATACCACTCCCTGCTATATAAGAGCACAGTGTCTAATAGCAGAGACAACAGGCAAACAACTATGTACAAACTATAGATATATACATATGTGTACATATATATGTATATACAAACTCACACACATCTTATATAAAAGATATATGTGTACTATGTACAAATACATATAATATTTTATACTGTGTACAAATAAGATATATAATATATAAACATGTATTTGTTATCATTCAGTCATTTTCAGCTGTGTCTGACTCCTTGTGACTCCATTTGGGGTTTTCTTGGCATGATATTGAAGTGGTTTGCCATTTCCTTCTCCAGCTCATTTTACAAATGAGGAAACTTAGGCAAACAGGGTTAAGTGATTTGCCCAGAGTCACACAGCTAGTAAGTGTTTAGGGCCAGATTTGAGCTCAGGAAGATGAGTCTTCCTACCTACAGACTTGGCACTGTATACACTGCACCACCTAGCTACCCTATAACATATATAACAAAATGGCTTTGTGTGCTATATGCATGTACGCACATGTGTATGTATGTTGTATATAATACATATACACACATGTGTATTGCACATATATACACATGTGTCTATATTTTATGTGTACGTAGCACACATACTATATACATTTGTATGTAGTATAAGTTGATACATATATATCTTTATAGAAAATGTACATAGATATGCACATATACATATAAATACAAATATAGTGGTATATTGTGTTTTGCATACATATGTAATATTGGAGATAATATATGTTGGAGATTATATAACATATGGAGATTATATATATGTATAATATTGGTGATAATCTTAAAGAGAAGACACTAGCTTTAAAGGGGATGAAATTAAAATAAAAATGAGGAGCTTGGAATGGATGACCTATAAGGTGACTTCCAGCACTAAATTTATGAAACAATAAAACTGGTTACTTATAACCAGTTACTTGCCCATGCGACTTTAGGTAAGTCATCTAATTCCTCTCTGCCTTCAGTTACTACATCTGTAAAATGGATGGTTTAGAGTAGATGACCCCCTGAGCCAGTGTCATCACCTATAAAATAAAAGAATGAGGCCATATTATCTCTAATGTCTCTTTCAGTCTGCTTTTCCAGAATTTTTACGTATGATTCTTTTTTGCGGGCCATTTCATGCACTCTATGAGTAACTAATTGAACTAATTAGTAATTGATAATAACTAGTAGTAAGAGAGGCATGTGAAGCGGTAATGTAATGGTATCAAACTCAAATAGAAAGGAATTCCTGCTGAAGATATATTGACTTAGAAAGCCACAAACTAACATTATCTATTTTTATTTATTTTGTTAAACATTTCTCAATTATGTTTTAATCTGGTTCGGGAGCTCTTGAGAGTTTTGCAGCTGTTTTCAGCCTGTTAGTATAACAGGTAGTAGTCCCAGCTTCAAAGTTGGGAGGTTTCAAGTCCAGCTTCTGACTTAATATTTGGGTAATTTTATGCTATATTTGACTTATACTATTTAGGTGACCCAAGGAGAACCACTTCATTTCTCGGTACCCCAGGCTACTCTCTTAAGACTGTATGTTTCAGATAAGATGCTAATGAGCATTGACAGAGGGACTTTCCTTATTCTGGAGTTTCCTCTAGTAATAAACTCACAAGTTCAGTTCTTATCCTACTCTAAATGACACCTCATTGGCCTGTAAGGGGAGCTTTGAAGAGGAGCTAACACTCTCCATTGGGCCTCTGCAGCATGTGCAGCCAGGTGCTTTATTAATTAGCTTAAGTGCTAGGCTCTGATTTTGCTTTTAAAATTTCTGCCCTACGGAAAAGGCTGCAGGCAGCAGAAGGGGCCTATCGAGAGATGGGAAATGGTAGCCTCTTGCTTGTGTTTCTGTAGCATCAGCTAGAATGAAAGGGGCCAGTGATCCACCTGAAGGAGAATAATTAGCTGGAATAATTACCAGCCCTAAGACGAATTCACCCACTGGTTTGCCTGTGATGCTATCAGGATAACAGGTGTTGAAAGTGCCTGGGAGGGACAAAGATTAAAGATGATTTCATTATCCAGACCCCTTGAGGGAGCCAAACCTTGAGCTTCATTCAGTCATGCTCAGAAAAGTCTTTGCAGGGCTAGTTTTCCTCCTACTTGGCAGTTTTGTAGCTGAGCTTTGGATCAGAAATGTATTTTGTTTAATCTGGGGAAACAGTCCTTGTCCTTGAGAATCCCAGAAACCTCCTCTCTTCATAGCCTAGTGAAGTTTCCTTACCCATCTCTCCAAATCCATTTGGGGATGCTCCCAGAGACAGCAGCAGCCCCAGCAGAAGCAGCAATAAGTCTCCCTTTTACTGAGGTTGAGATTAATTAGGAAGGAGGTATTTGAACAGGGACTCCACTTCCTGAACTGCTGGTAGAATACTGAGCAGTTTTGCATGCATTGTTTCAATATTTGGGATGAAGTATAAGAACTCTAAAGGGAGCACCTCACTTGCTATGGGCCGCCTTCAGTGTATATCCAGACTGCCTTTTTCTTTCCCTGTTCCTTCTGAGACACCTAGTATCCCACCAGACTCATGGAGTATAAATTGTGCCTGTTAATTTCTGCACTATACCAACATGATGGGAGTGTGGTACCAGGAAAAACCCACAGACTCTTTAGTAATTCATTCATTCAATAAACATTTATTTTTTTGTTTTTGGCTGTTGGGGTTTTTTTGGAGGGGGGAAGGCAGGGCAATTGGGGTTAAGTGACTTGCCCAAGGTCACACAGCTACTAAGTGTATCAAGTGTCTGAGGTCAGATTTGAACCCAGGTCCTCCTTACTCCCGGGCTGGTGTGCTGCTCACTATGCCACTTAGCTGCACCACAATAAACATTTATTAAGAACCTAGTGTGTACCAGGAACCTGCTGATCACTTGGGATACAAAAAGGCAAAAGACAATTCCTGCCCTCAAGGAGTTTACAATTTAATGGGAGACACAACAAACAAACAAATATATACCAAACAAGTAAAAACAGGATAAATAGGAAATAAAGAGGAAAAGCACTGAAATTAAGAGGGGTTGGGGAAGGCTCCCTGTAGAAGGTGGGATTTTAAGTGTTCCTGGGATGGGAGACAGGCAGAGAGAATGTCTGGAGCCTAGAGTTGGGGTTTCTTGTATGGGGAACCACCAGCCAGCTGGTCAGTGTCACCAGAACAAAGAGTATGTGTTAAGGAGTAAAGCATAAGCAGACTGGAAAGGTAGGAGTGGACTAGGTTATTAAGGGCTTCAAATGCCAAACAAAGCATTTTGTATTTGCTCCTGGAGACAGATCTTGGTTCACATCCTACCTCTGATACCAATACCTTGTGATCCTGGGATAATCACTTAATTTTCTTCTGCCGCAGTTTCCTCATTCACAAAATGAAGACCTTTGATTAGATGGCTTCTGAGGTATTTTTTAGCACTAAAACTAGGATGGTATGCTCCTATACATCCAAAGCAAAAATACACGTTTTCATACATTTTTCATACTGAGAAAGCAGGTAATTGATAATAATTTTTCCCCATGTCATCGACCACATTCTACAGGCCTTCTTTGCAGAGCAGACTCTTTTGAAGAAGTCCTACAATTTGAGCACAGCCATTTGTAGGATATCACTAATTGGGAAGGATTCTAGGTCACCCTACCCCCACTATTATGTAGGACCAGGTAGCTGGAGAGGCATCTCTAGAAAGGTAGAAGGGAGTTGAGCCCCCTAGTGTTGCTTAAAAATAAAAACCCATGCCTACACCCACAGGATCAGTATGTAGAAGAGGAGGAAACTGAGTTAGCTGTCTAGCAACCATATGTTCTCCCCTTCTTATCCTCCTCCCTGGAGATCCATTGTCACCTTTTTGTCTGTGACATCTTCTGACAAATGAACAAATAAACATCCCAGATTTCAAGCTAAATTATTTGCATTAGAGCGTCCTCATTGGTGAAGAGCATGATGACTCAATATTGTATGCTTGCCAGCAGAGTTGACAAGAGAGCTTTGGAGAAGAGAAATATTCCTCTTCTTTCTTCCTTCAAGAGAGGATGGACACAATTGCAGACTCTCTTTTAGCTTATCCCTGTCTGCCTTTCCAGTGTCTCAAGCCCATAGTTGCCTGTCCAACCCAAG
>JAQQSZ010010250.1:0-12562 GCA_028646595.1 Phalanger gymnotis
AGATGGGGATGAAGATAATCAAAAACAAACACTTTCGAAAAGGGACAGGGTCAAGGGAGAAAATTCAATAAAGGGGGATAGGTTAGGAAGAAGCAAAATAGAGTTAGTCTTTCACAACATGAGTATTGTGGAAGGGTTATACATAATGATACACATGTAGCTCATTTTGAATTGCTGGACTCCTTAGGGAGGGTGGGTGGGAAGGGAAGAGGGGAGAGAATTTGGAACTCAAGGTTTTAAAAAAATAGATGTTCAAAAGTAATTTTTTTCATGCAACTAGAAAATATGATACACAGGCAATGGGGCATAGAAATTTATCTTGCCCTACAAGAAAGGAAGGGAAAAGGGGATGGGAGGGGAGTGGGGTGACAGAAGGGAGGGCTGACTGGGGAACAGGGCAACCAGAATATATGCCATCTTGGAGTGGGGAGGGTAGAGATGGGGAGAAAATTTGTAATTCAAACTCTGGTGAAAAGCAACATAATAAGTTAAAATAAATTAAAAATTAATTAATTAATTAATTAAAAAAAAAAAAAGAAAGGCTTCCAGTAGAAGGCTGGATCTTAACTGAGACTTGAAGAAATCCAGAGAAGCCAAGAGGCAGTGATGAAGGAGGGAGCACATTCCATGAATGCTGGACATAGAGTTAAAATGCCTGCAGTTGAGAGATAGAGAATCTTGTTCAAGGAACAGCAAGGAAGGTGGTGTCACTGTATGTAAGAGTACGTCATGGAGGTACAAGTATCAGATGACTAGAAAAGTGGAGGTCAGGTTACGAATGATTTTGAATGCCCAACAGAAGATTTTATGTTTGATCTTGGGGGTGATAGGGAACTACATGCTCGATTTATGTTTCATGAAGATCATTTGGACAGCCGAGGGGAGAATTGACTGAAGGAGTTAGAGACTTGTGGCAGGCTGAACAAACAGTGGGCTATTGCAGTTAAAACGTTGTAAGGTAATATGGGCCTACACCAGAGTAGTTGCAGTGTCAGAGGAGAGAAGGGGGAATATGTGAAGGTGATATGAAAGCAAAATCTTCATGCTTTGACAGGGAACCGATTGGATATGATATGAGAAATGAGAGAGAGCAAAGCATTGAGAATGACATGTAGGTAGTAAGCCTAGGTAACTGGGGAGACTGTAGTCTTCTAGACAGTAAATAGGGAAGTTTGAAAGTCAAAGGAGGATTTTGCAGGAAAGCTAATGAGTTCAGTTTCAGAACTATTGAGTTTAAGAGATCTAAATGACATCTAGTTCAAGATGTCTAATAGTCAGTTGGAGATGTAGGACCAGAGGCCAGCAGAGATTTTAGGACTTGATTAAATATGAGAATCAGCATAGAGATGAAAATTGAATACAGGGAAGCTGATGAGAACCCTAAATGAAATAGTGCAAAAGGAGAAGAAACGATGGCCCAGGACAGAGCCCTGAGGGATAGCCTTGGTTGGGGACATGTCATGGATATCCAGCAAAGGAGACTGAGAAGATGAGGGGAACCAAAAAGACTGGTATCACAAAAACCTAGAGAGAAGTTGATATCAAAGAAAAGAGGGTATACAATGTCAAAGGGTACAGAGCCATAGAGAATGGTGAGAATTGAGAAAAGGCATTAGATTTGGCAATTAAGATATCATTAATAACTTAGGAGAAAGCAGTTTTGGTTAAATAATGAGGTTAAGGGGTTAAGAAGAGAATGAGAGAAAAGAAAATAGAGACTATTGTAGAAGGCCTCAAAGTGTTTATCCAGAAAAAGAAGACAAGATAAGTGATAGCTGCATCAAGGGAAGGTTTTTTAAGGAACATGGGCAAGTTTGTATTCAGTAAGGAAGCGGTCAGGTGACATGGAATAATTGAAGATAAATGTAAGAGTGGGGATTCTAGGAAACAATCTTTGGAGAAAACAGCATGGAATGGGATAATTTGTTCATGTAGAAGCATTAGCTTGGCAAGGAGAAGGACCACCTCTTCATTTGAGAGAAGGGTGAGGGAGAAGTTAGTGGCAGAAGGACTGAGATGAGGTGGAAGGGATAAGAGGAAACTGTAATTAAATGGTTTCATTTTTTCTCTTTTTTCCTGTAAAATATGAGAGAAGGTTCTCAGCTCACAGAGAGGAGAAGGGGCAACCACAGAGGTTTGAAGAGGTATCAATCGGTTTGAAAGAACTGTTTTGATCAGCAGGAGGATGGATCCCTAATTACTTCTATGATAAAATATAAAATCCTTGGTGTGTCCTTCAAAGTCCTTCAGTGCCTGCCCCCTCCTACCTTTCCAGTCTTCTTACATCTTACTTCCCCCTCCACATATTCTGTGATCCAGTGACATGGGCCTCCTTACTGTTCCTTGCACAAATACTCTATCTCTAGGCATTTTCACTATCTCTTCTTTGTAGAATTCTATCCCTCCTCATCTCTGGCTCCTGACTTACCATGCTTCCTTCAAGCACCAACTAAAATCCCACATTTTACAAAAAACCTTTCCCAATCCTCCCTAAGCCTAATGCCCTCTGTTTGATGATTATCTCCTATTTATCCTGTATATGTCTTGTTTATACCCTGTTATTATAACACCAATGCTGCTAATAACTGCTGTGGAGGTGTAAGACCAATAAAAAGATCAACAACATTACCACACAGGAGGGCTGCTAGCATAGATTCTTTGAACTTTAAGGGGTTTACAATCTCACTTTAATTAAGCATACATATATCATTCACTTAGTTCAAGGGAAAAAGTCAGCACCCTGAACTTCAGAGAAAACACAAACAGAAATTACCAGCAGAAATTGTATAATCAGAGCAAGTAACATGAATCACTGGCAGTGCTTCCAACCATTTGTCCATAGCAATACATACATAGTTACAAGAGAGAGAAGCACCAATATCTGGGTTTTCAAAGCCGGGGTGGGGTGCTCCTTAATGGCTACCCAGAGTCATTCATCTGGCCAAATCACAGGAACAGTCTTCCAATGAGTGACCCCCACCCAAAGGAAAATGCTCACCTGAGAATATATATATATATATATATATATATATACGTATATATATATACACATATATATAAATATATATTATATATATACAGAATATATATATTATATATATAATACATATATACAGAATATATATATATATACACACACACACACCATGTATATATATATATACACACACACCTTCAGGATCACAGGGCACCACAAGCATGTGACTCAAACTCATATGACTTAGACTTTCTTGTGACTTAAGCAGGTCATCAAAGACTCTTGATTGAAACAAGCCAAGACTCAATTAGAGGCACTTGATTAACGTAGTGCTTTCCAAAAGAAAAGAAAAAACAGCTTTGCTTACTATTATTTTTATTTGCATGTTGTTTCTCCATTAGATTATGAGCTCCTTCAATTGAGAACTGTCTTTTGTCTTTCTTTGTATCTCCAGTGCCTTGCATATAATATATCTTTAATAAATGCTTAAATAACTAACTGACAGCCACATTCAGAAAGTGACCACGAGTAGTTTACAGAACTGCTAATTAGGGCATGAGTTATTCTTCCTAATTCCCCCTCCTAATTTCATGTTGTCTGGTTGGACCAACTAGACTTCACTGCAATTTGTTTACCTGGCCTTGGACATTAAACTTATCTCTTTCTAAATATTATTTTTGCCCTACTTCTAATATTTACCCTATTCATTATACTATTTTTCTTGGCTCCAGCTATGTTCTCCATGGTTCTCTTCTAAGCTACTCATTTTGTACTCATCATTCAGTCCCTCTCCCACCAGCCTTCTGCTAACCTCAGCCTATTTTGCAAACCCATGGCAATTTCTTTAGGATATGTAGAAATGATATTAGAGCCAAAGGTTTGTCTTATTACTGGACAGATTCCATTTCTTGATTCTGCTATTTTTTATGTATCCATGAGACTAAAATCTGAATTCCTTACCAATTCCACCATCCACATCCAATACACCTTCCCTCCTAACTGTTCTATTTTAATTGATATCATCACCCTCCAAGTCACCTAGGTCCATAAACTCAAAATAGTCATTAATTCCTCTTTCTCTCATTCAGCCAATTGCCAAATTCTGTTAGTTTTACCACCAAAATAACTCTCCTACCTCCTTTTTTCATCCCAATTTAAATATCCTGGTTTGGGTTCTTATTTCTTTTTAGCTAGCCTCTTTTAATTGTCTCCTATCTGACATCCTTTCCTATAACATCTCTTCTTGCCACATCCTCCTCTATTCTGTTAACAGATTTTTATGCCCTGTGTTCTGTATCACTCCTCTTCTCTTCTTTTGCCTAACAAAGTGTTAGCTCCCTTTCTTGACATTTAAGGCCATACCATCCAGTTCCAACCACAGTCTCCTTCTAATCTTCCTTTCTAGAATTATTGTACTACTCATCTTCATATAGTCTACATTCCAGTCATAATTTGCTGCTCTATCGATCATTCTTGGGGAGAGCGTAGCACAGTGCCTGGCATACAGTAAGCACTTAAATGTTCATGTATTAATTGATTGATTCTTCTCCTGCCTCTTACCAGTTTCAAACTTTCATTCATATTAGCTTCTAGACCTAAAATAGACTTGATATCATCTCTGAATGTGGAAGTCTTTTCTTCAAGGCCCAAGTTTGCCTATGCTGACTACTCTTCACTTGAATGGAAAATTTTCTCTCCTTTCTTAAATTTCTCATAGAGCATTTTTTTATACTTTTCCTTTACACTTATTACATTTTCTTTCATGTACTAGTTGTATAGATATCTTTTCTCCACCAATTAAATAACTCCTTCAGAACAGAATCTGTCATCTATTCAAAATTGCAGTCTATAATTCCTGATAGATTTGTTGAATTGAAATGTTTGTTTATGAAGACAAGTGAAAATGGTCCTCTATGAAACCTAATTCATGTAATACAATCCTTTAATGCTCCTCCTTCCAGTTTCATGCACATACTTGACCACTCCTTGCTGGGTTTCTTTGATAATGGTTCTTTATTCTTCCCTGAATATCTACTACAAGTGTTAGAGATAAAAATAGTTTTAGTATTGGTAAGTGGAACTATACAGATTAAGATGAGAAAAAACCATTTGTTGTGATGAAATCAGTGGTGTTAGTATTCGAAATGCAGCTATTCTTCCTATATGATTCTAAGCTAGCTCTTAACCTCCTCAGCTTCTACTTCCTTGTCAATGAAATAAGAATGTTGGAAAAGATGGTCTGAGCAGAAGCATTCTGGTAAACAATCAACAACTGGTTATCTGAAAAAAAGTACAAATTTTGAAGTTTATTCTGTTTTAGTAACATTTTCTCCATTACTTTCTTAAACCAAGATGATAGACACAACAATAAATCAAGCCCTGATTTGTAGAATTTACTGATTTCCAAGGTTCACATTGAAAATTTAATGATGAGCTCAATCAAGATGTTTTAGAGGATTCCAATACCCTTCTGTCTATAAGATCCCTTCTAGATCACAGTTGATAACAAAAACATTATGTGGCCCAAAGGCCATTCGTTTCCACATCTTTCAAATCCTACCATTAGATGAAATAATTTGATCTCTGAAGTACATTCCTTAATTAACAATTTTATGATCTATTGTATACATGAAAGTGAGACTATTGACCTACCATCAGTAAGGGGTGCTTTTAGTTGTTTTTTTTTTTTAATAGTAGTTACAGGTGAGTTCTGCTGTTCAGTCCACATTGTCTCATTTGGTTCCTTTTAAAACCACCACCATGTATTTGCCAGATGGTTTGCCAGGGATAGGCATTTAACAGGTGTTCCTGAAACAGAGTATTTTATTTCTGCAAGCTACCTTATCCATACATGGATTGAAGCTGTGACCTTGGCCTCATTAGCACCAATAGAGCTAATCAGCACAGATTGCAGAGGGTAGCAATGTAACACTTTTGCATTTTAATGATACAGATTCCTGTTCCACAAGAAAGTACTTACTGTCCCCACATTTCCAGGTCCTTAAAAGAAGTATCATTACATGAGCTAATAGCTAACATTTATATAATGCTTTAAAGTTTACAAAGAACTTTGCATACATTTTCTCATCTGATCCTCATTTGATTCTGACCATATTTGCTTTGTTTTCCTGACATTTTGACTGTATTATAAGATTTCTCTTTTTCACTTTCATTGTGTACCATAGAAATGACACAGGACATGTAATGTCATGTTATAATAACCAATGCAAAATCTCTGGTGAAGAGGAAAATTTTTAGGAAGTGGGGAGACCATGCCATATTTAAATCTCTGATAAAAGACCCTAGAGGTGATCCAAAGCTTCCAGAGACTGACAGAAAATCTCATACTTTTGCAGGAAAACAGAAATGTTAAATGCATTCTTTTTAGTCATAATGTAATAAGATTATATTTAATAAAGAACAATGGATTCAGATTAAAAATTATTTGGGGATAAAATAAATTAATCTCAAAGAATGTGTGGGCTAAAGAACAAGTCATAGAAACAATAAATAATTTTATTAAAGAGAATAATAATAATGAGATTACATACCAAAACCTGTGGGATTCAGCAAAAGCAGTAATCAAAGGAAAATTTGTATCAACAAATGTGTATATGAAGTAGAGCAAGAGTAGACCGATGAATCGAATGTACAGTTAACAAAACTAGAAAAGAACAAGTGAAAAATCTGAAATTAAACACCAAATTGGAAAGTCTAAAAATTAAAGATGAGATTAATAAAATTGAATGCAAGAAACCAATTGAATTAGTAAATACAACTAGGAGTTGTTTTTTTATGAAAAACCGATAATATAGATAAACCATTGGTTAATATGATTTTAAAAGAGAGAATCCCACCAAATACCTTTTATGAAATAAATATGGTACTGAGACCTAAATAAGGAAAAAAAAGAAAATTACAGACCAATTTCACTAATGAATATAGATACAAAAATCCCAAGTAGAATACTAGGTAGGAGACTACAAAAATATATCAAAATGTTATGCATTGGGACCAAGTAGAATTTATACCAGGAACGCAGGGATGGTTTAACCTAAGGAAAATTAGTAACATAATTGATTATATCAATAACAAAAATCATATGATTATATCAATAGATGCAGATAAAAGCTTTTGACAAGATAAAATACTCATTCCTATTAAAAATATTTGAATGCAGAGGTATATTTGTTCTCATTAAAATGATAAATATCAACTCACTAACACCATCGCCAAGAATTATTTGTAATGGGAATAAGCTAGCAGCCTTCCCAATATGATCAGGAATGAAACAAGCATATGCATTTTCAACAATATTATTCAATATTGTATTAGAATTGGTAGCAAAAAGAAAAGAAGAAGAAATTGAAGGAATCGGAATAAGCAATGAGGAAATAAAACTATCTCTTTTTATCAGACAATATAATGATATACTTGGAAACTCTAGAAATTCAAGTAAAAAGCTAGTAGAACCTATTAATGATTTTGTTAAATTAGCAAGATATAAAATAAACTTACATAAACCATCAGGATTTCTACATATCAACAATACAACCCTGAAAGAAGAAATGCTAAGACATGATGTTGTTGTTGCTGTTCAGTCATTCTCAATTGTGTACAACTCTTTGTGACTCCACTTTGTGATTTTTCTTAGCAAATATAGTAGAGTGGTTTGCTATTTCCTTCTCTAGCTCATTTTACAGATGAAGAAACTGAGGCAAGCAATGTTAAGTGATTTGCCCAAGGTCACACAGATACTAAGTGCCTAAAGCCAGATCTGAACTCATGTCTTATGAACTCTAGGCCCAGTGTCCTACCCACTGTGCAAACTAACCTAGCTGCCATAGTAAGGGATACATCATTTAAAAAAAAAATGAATACAGCATAAAATACTTGAGAGTACACCTGCTAAGACAAATCCAGGAATTATGTGAATATAATTATAAAATTATTTAAAAAAATAAAGTCAGACTGAAATAGTTGGAAAAATATTAATTGATCGTGGATGGGCAGAGCCAATGTGATAAAAATGACAATTCTCCCTAAACTAATCTACTTATTCAATGCCATACTAATTAAATCGATAAAAAATATTTTACTGAACTTTGAAAAATAATAAAAAGATTCATTTGGAAGAACAAAAGGTCAATAATATCAAAGAAATTACTGAAAATGTAAAGGAAGGAGGCTTAGGATTACTAGATCTCAAACTGAAATATAAGGCAATAATTATCAAAACTGGTAGTAGCTAAGAAATAGAAAGATGGATCAGTGGAACCAAGTAGACATACAATACACAGTAGTAAAGAATGTACTACTTGGTAAAAAGTTGTTTGGAAAATTAGAAAATAGTCTGGCAGTATTGGATATACACCAAAATTGTACACCATTTACCAAGTTAAAGACAAAATAGATACATCACCTACATATAAAGGAAGATATCATTAAATTAGAAAAAAAACATGAAACATTTTACCTGATAGACTTATGGATAGAAAAATTTATGAATAAATAAGAGATAGAGAACATTATGAGATGTGTAAAATTGATAGTTTTAATTACATTATATTGGAAAGGTTTTATACAAATAAAATTAATGTAGCCAATATTTGAAGGAAAGTGAAAAATTGGGGTAAAATTTTTTAGATAGTTTCTCAGATAAAGGTCTCTTATCTAAAATATATAGTGGACATTACAAAACTGATTAAAAAATGAGTAATTCCTCAATTGGAAAATGGTCAAAGCACATTAACAGTTAGGTTTTTGATGAAGAGATCAAAGCTACATATGGTAATATTAAAGAAAAAAATCTCTAAAACATTATTGAACAGAGAAATGCAAATTAAAACAAGTTTGAGATATCATCTCAAACCTATCAGACTGGCTAAAATAATAGAAGAGGAAAATGACAAATTTTGGAGAGGATATGGGAGAAAAATTGTGACTCTGATACACTACTAGAACAACTGTGAATGGATCCAGTCATTTTGGAAAGCAATCTGGAATTATGCATAAAGAATTACTTAACTGTTTATACCCTTTGACCCATACAATTATTAAGTCTCTTTCTCAAGATAATTGAGGAAAAGGAAAAGAACCTACCTATACATTCTAAAATATTTATAACAGCATTCTTTGTGATAGTAAAGAACTAGACATTGAGGGGGTGCCCATCAACTGGGGAATGGCTAAATAAGTTGTGGTACATGATTGTGATGGAATAGTACTGAGCTGTAAGAAATGATGAGGGACAGCTAGGTGGTGCAGTGAATAGAGCACTGGCCCTGGAGTCATGAGGACCTGAGTTCAAGTCCATCCTCAGACACTTGACACTTACGAGCTGTGTGACCTTGGGCAAGTCACTTAATCCCAATTGCCTTGCCCTCCCCCTCCAAATAAAGAAAAAAAAAAGATAAGCAGGTTGATTTTAGGAAAACATGGAAAGACTTGCATGAAATAATAGTGAAATGAGCAGAACCAACAAAACATTATCTACAGCAATGTTGTTTGAAGAATAACTGTGAATGATTTAATTATTCTCAATGACATAAATACTCAAATCAAGTACAAAGGACTTATGAAGGAAGATGCTAAGGAACCTCCATAGAAAGAACTAATAAAAAGCAGTATACAGTGTGTGTGTGTGTGTGTGTGTGTGTGTGTCTGTGTGTGTGTGTGTGTGTGTGTGAAATAGTGGGGTTCTCTAGTGTGGGGTGGGCAGAGAAAGCAGGAGACAGTTTGAAGCTTAAATGTAAATTAAACTTTATTAAATTAATTTTTTTAAAAACACCTCATATTGTGAAGTGGGGGTGAGAAACATCCCTGAGGTACAGAACATTACATGTGTTTTTAGATTTGTGTGATGTGCTTGTTATTTTTTTCTCATTTTTTCTTTTTTTGAGATTTTTTTGTTTTTCGTTTACAACGCTCAGTTCCACATAATTTTGAGTTGCAGATTTTCTTCCCTCCCTCTCCCCCTCCCTCCCCAAGACAACATGAAATCTGATATATCTTCTACATATAACTTCTCATTGAACTTATTTACACACTAGTCAAGTTGTGGAGAAGAATTATGACCAATGGAATGAATCACGAGAAAGAAGAAACAGAACAACAAAAAAACACAACCCAAAAACAACAACAAAAGAGAGAAAAAAAAGGGGGAGAAAAAGGTGAGCATGAAGTGTGCCTCAATCTGCATTCATACCTCATAGTTCTTTCTCTGGATGTAGACAGCACTCTCCATCGTGAGTTCTTTTGAGTTGTCTTTGTACCTTGTGTTGCTGAGACGAGCAAAGTCTATAAGGGTTAGTCCTCACAGAATCCATATATCTGTGGTTGTGTATAATGTTTTCCTGGCTGTGCTCTGCTCACTCAGCATTATGTCATGTAGGTTTTTCCAGGTTGTTATGAAGTCCATATCATCCCCATTTCTTATAGCACAATAGTATTCCATTACCCTCATATACCACAGCTTGTTCAGCCATTCCCCAATTGATGGGCATCCCTTTGATTTCCAATTCTTAGCTACCACAAAAAGAGCTGCTATAAATATTTTTGTACATATGGGTCCTTTTTCCACTTGTGTGATCTCTTTGGGATACAACCCTAGAAGTGGTATTGCTGAGTCAAAGGGTATGAACATTTTTATAGCCCTTTGGGCAGAGTTTCAAATTGCTCTCCAGAATTGTTGGATCAGTTCACAACTCCATCAACAATGTAACAATGTTCCAATTTTCCCACATCCTCTCCAGCATTTATCATTGTACTATTTTGTCATTTTAGCCAATCTGACAGGAGAGATGTGGTACCTAAGAATTGTTTTGATTTGCATTTCTCTAATCAGTAGTGATTTTGAGTATTTTTTCATATGCCTGTAGATATCTTTAGTTTCTTCCTCTGAAAACTATCTGTTCATATTCTTTGACCATTTCTCAATTGGGGAATGCCTTGTATTCCTATAAATTTTCCTCAGTTTTCTGTATATTTTAGAGATGAGGCCTTTATCAAAGATACCGGTTATAAAGATTTTCTCCCACTTCCCTCCAAATTTTTGTTGCGTTGACTTTTTAAATACAAAAACATTTCATTTTAACATAATCAGAATTATCTATTTTGTACTTTGTAATGCTCTCTTATCTCTTGTTGTGTCTCGAATTCTTTGCTTTTCCATAAATCTGATAGGTAAACTATTCCTTGCTCTCCTATATTGCTTATACTATCAGACTTTTTTTCCTAAATCATGAACCCATTTTGACTTTATTTTGGTATAAGGTGTAAGATATTGGTCTATGCCCAGTTTCTGCCCTATCATTTTCCAGTTTTCCCAGCAATTTTTGTGAAATATTGAATTCTTAGCCCAGAAGCCGGCCTCTTTGGGTTTATCAAAGAGTAGATTACTATAATCATTGACTGCTGCATCTTGTGAACCTATCCTATTCGACTGATTCGTGACTATGTTTTTTAGCCAGTACAAGACAATTTTGATGACTACTGCTTTATAGTACAGTATAATATCTGGTATGGCTAGGCCAACTTCCCTAGCATTTCTTTTCATTAATTCCCTAGATATTCTAGACCAGTTGTTCTTCCAGATGAATTTTGTTATTATTTTATCCTGCTCTGTAAAATAATTTTTTGGTAGTTCAATTGGTATGGCACTGAATAGATAGATTAATTTAGGTAAAATGGTTATTTTTATTATATTAGCTCAGTTTAACCATGAACAACTGATATTTTTCCATTTATTTACATCTGACTTTATTTGCATGAAAAGTGTTTCATAATTATATTCATATAGGCCCTGGGTTTGTCTTGGCAGATAGACTCACAAATATCTTTCCTCTTTTTTCTTTTTAAAAAATCTTTGTTATAAGACTGGGCTGTCTGTGAATTTAGGAGATTTAAAAATAAGTTCCCAAGACGGCATGGAATCCCATATAACTTCCATGTATAATTTCTCATTGAATTCATTTACACATGAGTCATCTTGTGGAGAAGAATTATGACCAATGGAATGAATCATGAGAAAGAAGAAATGGAACTAAAAAAAAAACACAACCCAACAACAAATACAAAAGAGAGAAAAAAAAGGGGGGAGAAAAAGGAGAGCATGACGTGTGCCTTGATCTGCATTCATACTTCGTAGTTCTTTCTCTGTATGTAGACAACACTCTCCATCATGAGTCCTTTGGAGCTGTCTCTGCATATTGTGTTGCTGAGAAGAGCAAAGTCTGTCATGGTTAGTCATCACAGAATCCATATATCTGTGGTTGTGTATAATGTTTTCCTGGCTCTGCTCACTCAGCATTATGTCATGTAGGTTTTTCCAGGTTGTTATGAAGTCCATATCATCCCCATTTCTTATAGCACAATAGTATTCCATTACCTTCATAGACCACAGCTTGTTCAGCCATTCCCCAATTGATGGACATCCCTTTGATTTCCAATTCTTAGCTAATACAAAGAGAGCCGTTATAAATATTTTTGTACATATGGGTCCTTTTTCCACTTGTGTGATCTCTTTGGGATACAACCCTAGGAGTGGTATTGCTGGGTCAAAGGGTATGAACATTTTTATAGCTC
>JAQQSZ010010251.1:0-12562 GCA_028646595.1 Phalanger gymnotis
CCACTGAGGGTATCCCCTAGAGCTCTGGCCTAGACCCTCTTCTCTTTTTGTTCTATATGTTTATCTCAGTTCCTCATCTGTAAAATGAGCTGGAGAAAGAAATGGCAAACACTCCAGTATCTTTGCCAAAAAAAAAACCCTAATAGGGTCACAAAGAGTTGGATATGACTGAAAAGACTCAACAACAAAAATCTTACTTGGTAATCTCATCATAGGTTCAATTACTGTCTTTTATCCAGACCTAGCCTCTCACCTGAGCTACAATCCTGCACCACCAACTGCTTATTTTGAACTGAATGTCCTGTATGTTCTGTAAGCATCTCAAACTCAACTCATGTTTTCCCCCAGGCCCTCCTACCCCTTCCCTCTTCCCAACTTTCCTGTTATTGTCAATGGCACCACCAATCTCTAGGCAGCCAGATCACAATCTTATATACATATGTGAATACAAATGCACACACACACACACACACACCCTTTTCTCAAATTATATAACCACTAACCTAGTTCTGCTCATTTAGGCCCTTATCGCCTCTTGCCTGGACTATTGCAGTAGCCTTCTAATTGGTATTCTTTTTCTACTGTGTAAGTTAGATCAAGTCACCCTCCTGCCCAATGAGCTCTGGTGACTCCTTATTCCCTCCAGGAGCAAATATAAGCTCCTTTGTTTGTCATTTAAAGTTCTTCATAGCCTGCACCCTTCTAAGTTCTCTAGTCTTCTTACAATTTCCCTAGAAAGTTCCTTGAAATTGGTGTTCCTTGAACATGACACTACATAATAAAATCAAAATGGCTAAGTGATCTGAATTTTAAAGACTAGAGTAGCAGATCATACACTTTTCACTACCCTGGAGAGGCAGCAATTTCTTAGTCAAATAAGGATAGAGGTGATTACAAAAGATAAAGTAGATAATTTTGATTACATAATATTGAAAATTTTTCACATCAAGAATATTAATGCAGTTTATTGGAAAAATCTTAATATCAAGTATCTCTGAAAAGGGCCTGGAATCCAAGATACATACATGAATGTATGTATGCATATACATATATGTATATATATATATATCCAAAAGCCATTCTGTATTAGAGATGTGTATGAATAAACAGTTCTCAAAAGAACTACAAACTATTAAAGAAAACAAGAAGAGAAATGAGAACCAAAATAATCCTGAGGCTTTAATCTTATATCTAGCCTAATGGAAAAGTTAGGAAAGACAGGAATAGTTAATGTTAAAAGATAGGTACATTAACATATTGCTGGCAGAGATATCAATTGATGCAAGCATTCTGGAAAGCAATCTGGAATATTCAAATAAAGTGATTAATAAAATGTCCATACTCATTTGCCAGAGACGCTGCTGGAGGTCAATGACAAAAAGAAAGGCTCCACGTACATCAAAAATATTTATAGCAGCACCTTTTTGTGTGGTAGAAAAGAACTAGAAAAAAAGCTGATGCCCATTGATTGAACAATGGTTAAAATATGGCACATAAATGTAATGGATATAATCTAAAAATATAATGTAAAATACATTACAGTTTTGGAAACTGCATGTTGTAAGAAACAATGAACATAACAAATATAGAGAAGTATGGGACAGCTTAGAACTGATCAAAAGTGAAATAAGCAGATGCAGAAATGTAATATACCCAATGACAAGGCAAATGTTAAAACTACAACAACCACAAAAGTATTAAAACTGAATGTTGTGAAATTCTAATAAACAAACTTGTCTGCAAAGAGATATGAGAAGGCTTTCCTACTCCTTTGCTAAAGTAGGGGTCCAGGATTGTGGAGGCCTGCATATAACATCAGACTTTTCAATGTGTTGACTAGTTTTTGTTAAACTTTTTTCTTCCTCTTTATGTATATGTCTGTGTATGTGTGAAAATACATATATCTGTACCTAATAATAATAACCTCCAATTCAACATCTTTTCATAACTAAATACCAATTTTGAAGGCTGTGAAAAGGCCCCAAGAACTTCTTAATTTAAATGTTTTGAAAATTAATTATGTACAAACAGGAAATAAATTACTTGATGCTTCTATTAAATATCTAATTTTGGAATCCACAATATGAAAAAAATATAGACACAAGGAATCTTAAAGGAGTGTTTATCCAAGAATTCAACTAGATAAAACTAAATTTCATATGGGTTAGTTGGATAGTTAAACTTTGGCAGCTTTTGAATTTTTCATAACAACAAACCAGAACAATAAATGCCGGGTCGGTCAGTCAATCATTTATTAAACACCTACTATGAGCAAGGAACTATGCTAAATTCTAGGGATCCACATACAAAAAAACTAAAGGTAGTCTCAGCCTTCAAGGTGTTTATAAAAATGAAGACAACACACAAAAGGAATCTGAAAATGGGGGAGAAGGGAGGGAGGGGAAAGAGAATGGTACCCAAAGTGGAGGATGATGAAAAGTCCAAAGCAGCACAACTTGGCAAGACATGAAGAGATGGATGACCTAGATGCCCTCCTTAAATAGAGGTTCTGAGAGGAGTTCTCCACTCTATCCCCCACTCAGATGGGTCCCAGTAATAGAGGGCACTGATAAGGAGTGAGTACCAAAGCTGAAATGATTTTGCAAGAGGGAGAGGTTCCTAGGGACATGGTGAAGAATTACAAAAGACAGCAGCTGGTAGAAGATGAAAAGATGCACCTGGACATATTTCTTGAATGCTTTTGATTTCCTTACCAGTTTCTAACCAAATATCTCTGAACTCCATTTCTTCAGCCTTACACCAAATCTATTCTATATTGAGCTAGCAACCTTAGGCGTTACTTCACAGTAAACCTGTTTGGAATCACGGGAGGTAATTGTGCAAAACAGAGCATGCTCAGAAAATAAGCCTTTTTTTTTTTTAATCCCCATGAGCTCAGAGCAAGAGGTAACTATAGGTCAAATCCTGCAGAGTACAGCTGACTTCAAATTCAGGATGTTATAGTTGGAAAAAAAAAACGTAAAAAGAGGAGAAAGAAAATGAGTGGGCGTTGTCACCATTGGCTAATAAACCTGTGTCTATGAAACATTTGTCAACATGTGGTGGGAGGGGGAAGAGAAGTAATTTATTGAGATGGTGTTATTTCTATACATAGTCTACATGAACTGAAATTCAGACCACGAGAAAAATGAAATACTGATGTATTAATTATAGAAAGACTTTAATACGGAAGTTTGTCCAGTACAATGCAGACAAGACCCCCTCCCCCTTAGTATGTGTGAATAAAAGAAATGGAGGCAAGGGAAGATGGCTGAGAGGTTGATTTTTGATCACTGCAATTGTAAAACATTGAGTACAACTCAGTTTCTTGTCCTCCTATAACCTAGCTCCTCATTACAATGAAAGCCTTCCCATCCTCACCGAATTCTTTATCTGACATACTTTGTGAGAAACATAAAAGCTTTCTTTTTAAAATACAGGATGTCCGAAGTTTACCTGCAAAAAAAGGTTCCTGGCAGGAATTCAGGTTTCCCCTGGCTTCCCTACCACTGCTTCCCAGCAGACATCACTGCTTTTAGCCCCATTAGGTCTGGGGGGGAAGATGATCTTCCAGAATAGCCAGAGGGGAGGAAACGGTTCTGTTCAGTTTTGAAGCGACATTTCCCAGAGCAAAGAGACAATTTGGAGGAAAGTCACTACCAATAATCACTATTACTAAAGCCCTACTGGAGAAGTTTCCCATTGATAAAGAGAGAAATTGGATCGAACAGCTTCCCCCAACTCAGCTCTCCTAAGCTAGCTCTCACAAGCGCCTCATCTCAGGTAGTGGGAGTTCAAAAGATTTTGCTCCCCTTTAAAAGGCTGAAACACTGAATCACTGAAACAACCGTGCCTTCTTCCAGGATCTTCAGACAATGCCTCAGGCACCGAAACGGGACATCAGAGAATGCCAGTGTTAGTGATGCACAATTCCTGACTTCATCATCCACCTCCCTACCTCAACTCCTCCTCCCCCCAACACTTCCTCCGCTCCCCAAAAGCGGGGGTTTCCACATTTGGGGAAAGAGGAGATGGAGGGAGTGTAACAAGTCTTTTTTTTCCCAAGAAAAAAATAAAAGAAAAAAGGCAATGACTCTATTTGCAGAGGATTTCTTCACTTACCAGAGCCGTGCCCACTGAGAAAGCTGCCATCAGATATGCCATGCCCCGGGGGCGGTGGCCAGGGGACAACAGCGCCAGGCTCCCGCTGCAGGCGGTGGTGCAGAAGGTGGAGGCAGCCCCAGCAGAGGGAAAGAAGAGAGAGGAAGAAGGAGGAGGAGGGAGGAAGGGAGGAGGGGAGAGGGACGAAGAAGGAGGGAAGAGGCACCTTTTCAGGCTCCGGCTTATTGTTTACCAGCGCTCGCTCTTCCCTGCCCCCAATGCACCGCTCAGTGCTTCACTGTCTCCAAATAGGCTCCAGTGATTGGACTAACCAAGAGAGGGGGCGGGATTACTTGCAGGTAAACGTGCTCTTGTTTTCCTCCTTGCCATCTGTGTGATTCACTAGACTGTCTTTCTGTTATTCCTCACAGAGATTTTTCCTCATCTTCCTGACTCTCTACCCCCTCCTTTCTGGGTCCCTGTCTATAGATGGGGAAGCATGAAAAGGAGAGTGGGGGAGGGGAGACTGCATGAACAGGACAAGAGATGCTAGTGCTGGGGACGCTGGTGCTTGTTATAGCTGACCCTAACGGGGTACGTCTTGACAAATCTCCGCCTCCCAAAAACCTGCTTGAGATTTAACTGGAGGGAGCAATAAAGGTATTGTGATCAGTTCTGGTTTAAAAAAGACGTTGATAAGCTAGAGTGCTCACAGGAGGGCAGCTAGGATGGTGAAGAACTTTGTTGTGCATGTTATGTGAAGATGGGTTCAAGAACCTGAGTATGTTTCGTTTGGAGAAGAGAAGAAAAAGGAGAAAACAGGAGAGTTGTTTTCAAGTATTTGAAGGCCTTTCATGTGAAAGATTAGATTTATTCTTTTTGGCACCAGAGGGCCAAACCAGGAGCAATGGTTGAAACGAGGCCAATTTAAACTTACCGTCAGTTAAAAAAAAAAATAAACGACTTCCTAAAAATTACAGCTGTCTAAAAGTGAAACTGGCAGAGAGGTGATAGAAATTCTTCCTTGGAGATCGTCAAGTAGAGGCAACTTGAAATGTGATGGGGAAACTTCTTTGATGTATGAGTTGAAATAAATGGCCTTTGTGGTGCCCTCTAGCTCTCAAATTCTGCAAATTTGATGGTCTCTGAAGTGTAAATGTGGGTACTTTTAGACTGAATTATGGTTCATATTCATACTATGTTCTTTTTAGCAGGGTCGTGAAGTAAGGAGTGCAAGTACTTGCTATTCGTCCCATTTCACATATGAGAAAACTGAGGCTAAGTGATTAAGTGACTTCTCCATACTTACTAGGCTAGTTCAGAGTCTGAACTTTGACTCCAAGTTCAACTCTCCTTACACTATAAAATCTGTACGTAAATTGGGTATATTTTCAGATTATTTCATTTCTCCTTTTAGTTTGTAAACTCTTCAAGAAGTAAAACTTTGGCTCTGCCTTTAAATTTGTATCTTTTTTTAAATTATGAACTTAAACATCAGCAAACATTTCAATATACAAGTAAGACAAAAAGAGGATTATATAAGAAACTGTGGATATAGTACATCCACTTTGATTATTAAGGTGCATATTAAATTTAACATGATAGAAACAAAATTACTTTGCCTGTCTGTATGCCCTTCCAAATTTCCTTCTGCTCTATTCTGCGACTATTCTAAATGTTTAACATTGCCAGTCTTTTCTTTCCCTTCTTTTTTTAAAATTCACTATCATTATCCATTAGCTCCCTCTCACAAATCTCTCCCATCCTATCCAGAATAAAAGTTTCCCCTTAAAACAAGTAAGTACAAGTTAAGCAAAACAAAAACAACAACCAAAAACACCTCATAATGGCCAAGTCCAAAAATTTATCTCATTCTCTACTTACAATCCATCACCTTACTGGTAAGACATTAGTCTTCTGAAGTTATGATTGATCAAAGCACTGATTGGAGTTTGTTCCCTTCTCAGTATCAAGTCATACAAGTTTTCCCAGGCTTCCTTGAATCTATCCTTTTCATCCTTTCTAGTGTAATAATATTCCACTACATTAATATACCATAAATTATCCATACAGTCCTCGATGAATCCTTCCTTTCCTGTTATTTGCCATAACAACAAAAAAAATGCTGCTCTAAAGTTTTTGTACACATGAGTACTTTTATGCTGTCTTTTAGCTCTTTGGTGTATATGCCTTCTAACGATGTAGGTGGGCAAATGATACAGAATTTAGAGACTTGGAAGTATGATTCTTAACAGTTTTACACATCTACATTAGCTTGTCTGTTGTACATATCCCTCACAATAATTATCATTTTCTTTTTTAGTTATCTTTGCTAATTTTATGGGTGTGAGGCAAAACCTCAGAGTTGCCTGAATTTGCATTTCTATTATAATTGGTTACTTGGAGCATTTTTTTTCCCACATGGTTGTTGATAGTTTTCATTTCTTCTTTTGAAAGTTGCCTGTTCATAAGCACAATAATACTATGTTCAATTGCTCCTGCCTCTTGTAGATATGTTCCAGTGATCAACTTTAGATGATCATTGCTTTGTAGTATATTTTGAGATCTGGTATTTTAGGCACCCTTCATTCTGACTTTTTTTTTTCATTGTGTCCCTTTGCATTCTTGACATTTTATTCCTTCATATGAATTTTTTTTATTATTTTGACTAGTTTGATAAAATAAATCCTTAGTAGTTTGAACACTATGGGATACACACACTCATAAGTACATATATATGTGTGTATATATATGTGTATATAAATATATGTAAATTAGATAATTTCTCACATATTGCTGTGGAGTCCAGATGAAAAGTTTCATCCCACGAAGAGATAATTCTAACAAACTTTATGGCTAATATAAAGGAAGAAAGAAAATAGCTTCTATTAGCTATCATGCAGCCTCCATGTCTGCAATGGGCAGCATATAGGAGGAGTATCTAGTCAAAGGCCCAGAAACCTTCAGCGTTTGACTTTATATATCATTTTAGAAAAAGAACAAGTATGATGCCAATGAATGAGTTCTCTGTTATCTATAGGACCAATAAAGTGAAGATATTTTCTAAATTACCTAATAAGGAGGGAGGAATGAAGATCAGGGAAGTAAGAAATTTAACCCTAACAGAATTATTCCAGTAAGACGCTGAAAGGAGGATCTGGGACCATACTAGTGAAATCATTTTTCATTGATCAAAATATAATTTATATTGTATTGCAAGACCCAAACATGAACAATTAATATTTCTCTAATTACTTTAAATTTACCTTTACTTCTAAGAATCTCTTATAGATGTGCTCATATAATTCTTGAGTGTGTTTGGTAGGCAGTCTCCCAGATATTTATATTCTGTAGTTACTTTGAGTAAAATTTCTTTCTTCTTACCAGATTATATTGTCATGTACTGAAGGATTCATGATTTTTGGTGAGTGTATTTTATACCCTGATACTTTATAGAAGGTATTAACTTTTCCAATTAATTTTAGTTGAATCTCTAGAATTCTTTCAATGAAAGATGGCATAATCTGCAAAAATGATTATTTTGTTGCTACTTTGCCTGTCTTATTCTCTGTTTCTTTATCGTATTGCTACAATTTCTAGATATCTCAAAAAATAGCATCGATAATGGACAACCTTGCTTTATCCCTGATCTTAATGGAAAGAGCTCTAGAGATTTTCCATTACAAATAATGCAAATAATGTTATCTCTTGGTTTTAAATAGAATTCTCCTTCTTTTGAAATTTCATAGCACTTTTTACTTATCTTGGTCACTTTGTAACTAGTTTTATATTGATTTATGAATAGTGTGAGTTTCTTGAAAATATGGAAAGACAATCTTCTGCTCAAATATTTTGTTAAGCACAAAGTTAGATGTTACCTGTTGGAGTTAAGTATCAATAATATTTAACCATAAGTTCATTGTATGCTACCAGCCAAGGAAAAATAACATACATTCTGATGCTATATAATCTAAAACTGTGGTGATTTCCAAGCGACAAAGGTTAATACTGAGGGGGTTAGACCACATCATCAATCCTTGGATGACTGGCAAAACATCTACATTTTTAAGGGTTATATGCGGCATAAATCAAGAGTTTCATCTTCAGGGACTAAAGATTTATTTCATGGAAGGGTACCTTGTTGAGACAATGGCAATAAGGTTATACAATGAATGGAATAACGTACTGGTCTATGACTAATCCCATATATGATACTGGTAAGCATCCAGTATTTTCCAGGGAATTTTGTTGTTTACTCATGAAGGCATTGCATGATGGCTTTAGATATTTGGGTCAAGAGAAAAACCTTGAACAGATTTTTCTGGTTCAGAATGGTGGGGGTGTCTATAAGAAATGTGATATTTGTGCCTCATATGTTTAAAGGAAAGTACTATCAACTCACATTGACTACTATGAGAGTCAAAGTACTAGCATGCATTTGGAACTTCGCTGTAGTGACTTTTTTTAATCTAAAAGAAATTAGTAAGAACATAAGCCATATCCTAGGACCATTTTCCTCAGTATTCATAGGCTTATGCAAATAGGGACCAGAAAAGCTTCAATAGTTGTTAATGTGTTCTGGCAGAAGATGTCCCTACCAATAACTACTCTGACCAAAGTAGGAGTGGGTTCAAAACCATTCCATGCAACTTGATTCTGGTACCTTAACAAGACAAGAACATTTCTCAATCAAAAGAAGACCTTAGAGTAAGTGTAAAATGTCTTTGATACTAGATAAAAAGACTGTTCCAATTGGCTGATGAATTTTGTCACACTCTTGAGTTGCTGTATGAAAGTATCAGGGAGTTCCAACAAGTGGTGGGG
Organism: Phalanger gymnotis; assembly: GCA_028646595.1. Lineage (NCBI taxonomy): Eukaryota > Metazoa > Chordata > Mammalia > Diprotodontia > Phalangeridae > Phalanger > Phalanger gymnotis. The sequence continues at coordinate 8,926 of JAQQSZ010010251.1, forward strand.
TTATTCAATTATTTGAGAGATTAAAGCAAGCATGTCTTTCCAGTAAAGCTGAGAAGGAACTATCTGGGGATTAGGAGGAAGGAGAAGCACTAAGAATGTGCCTTGGCTTTGCTCTTGGCTTTAGCTTTGCCTAGGCTTTCTTCCATTCCCCTCCCCTCACTCTGGCCCAAGGAAGGCCCTCAGCTTAAAAAAGTCTAGAGGATGTTGGATTTCCCATCTTCCCATTGGTATCCTAGGGATATACCCCAAACAGATGACATCTGTGTCTATGTTGGGAGTTGAGAATAGAGATCAGCAAAGAAGCTACACCATGCCTACGGGGAACTTCTTGAGTAGCCCACCAAGGAGAGGAAAGGATGTCCAACAACCAGCTAATTGATAAACATTTATTAAGTACCTGTGTGTTAGTACTGTGCTAAGCACTGGGGAGACAAAGAATGGTAAAACAAAACAAAATAAAAATAGTTCCTGCTCTCAAGGAGCTTACAGTCTAACCGGGGAGACAACATGCAAACCAATTATGTACAAAAAAGCTATGCACATGAAAAATTGGGAATAAAGGTGTTAATTATCCCTTTACCACATATGCTTTCTAAGCTTGAGCCCATTTTCATCTGGGATCTGTATGTACTTGTGGGGAACTATATCACAGACTTTTGGGGAGATGATTTGTAACCAACTATTCTTACTGTGCCGTGTTAGTAAATGCTCCTTCTAAAAAGCTTGTTAAGGTTGACTGACTAATTCTCATCTGATAATCTTGGGGGGAAGCACCCTAGTAGGTTTCAAGCCAATGGACTTAGAAATAGACTTGATTCCTCAGAGATATTTCAGAATCATGAGGAGAAAGGCGTGTATCCTTATCTTGGAGACTCCTCTATGAGAGAACGAATTAGGATAAAGAGCCTCAGAGCTTATTTGGAATACTCGAAGGTGGAGACTTGGAGAGAATGTTGTTGTTTGTCCTTCGTCTTCAAAGAGGACCAGTGACTGAGTGATTGAATTGGTGCCCTGCACATCTCTCCTCCTGTTCTCTCTCCACAGTCATGCCCTCCTCCAAAGTGACACCCGCCTCCGTCTCCTCCCGCCAGCCATCCTGATCTGTGCATCACAAGGAGAGCCCCGTGTGCCTCTGCTTTGCCTGCTTCTCACAGCATGCCACAGCCCTCTCCAAGGGGTCAGCGCAGGCTGCAGGCTATGACCTGTGCAGTGCCTATGATTATATGATACCAACCATGGAGAAAGCCCTGGTGAAAATAGAGGTTCGGATTTCTCTCCCTCCAGGGTGTTACAGTAGAGTTTTACACTACTAAACATGCTAAGAACTCTGAGGCCAGAAATCTCACTGAAGTCAAAATGTGTTTTTTTGATGTATGCATAAAATGATTGTAGGAATGATACTCTAGACTCAATCCCATATCTTCTAACGTTTGCATAAGAGCTATGTTTGACATGTTTTCTAGACTCAGAATATAGAGAAGACGGAAAGATTTTCAACTACTGTGTGTCTCGTTCATTCAGTTGTTTCAGTCATGTCCATCTCTTTGTGAGTTCATTTGGGGTTTTATTGGCAAAGATAATGTAGTGCTTTGATATTTCCTTCTCCAGCTCATTTTACAGATGAGCAAACTGAAGCAAACAGAGTTAAGTGACTTGTCCAGGGTCACACAGCTAATAAATTTCTGAATCCAGATTTCATTTCAGGAATATGAATCTTCCTGACTCCAGGCCCGGTACTCTATCCATTGTGCATCCTAGCTATTAGTCACTATGTCTCTTACTGGTAGAAGAACTAAAAAAGGTTTGTCACCTGGCTGTAGTCTCAGCTCAGAAAAGTTCTGTTTGAAACAAATTTTGGTACTATCCCGCTATAGGGTGATGTAGAACTGCCTGGTTTGGGTATAAAGACCAGAAAGTCATCTGAACAGAAATGATAATGAAACCTATGGGGATTGATGAGGTCACCAAGTGAGAGAATATAGACAGAAGAGGCCCCAGGACAAATCCTTTAATATCCACAGTTAGTGTGCATGGAGTGAATTAAGATTCATTAAAGGAGAAGGAGGAGGATTCAGATAGATAAGGGGCAGAAAGGAGAGAGCAATGTCATGGAATCCTGAAAAGGAAAGAACATCCAGGAGGAGAAGGTTCTCAAAAATGTCAAAGGCTGCAAAGAAGTTATGAGATTTTCAGATTGAAAAAAAGCCATTAAGTTGGACAATTTAGACATCAGTGGTAACTTTGGAGAGGGTAATTTCATTTGAATAACAAAATTAAAACTCAGATTGAAGAGGATGTGGAAAAGAGTGAGAGGATAGAAAGTTAAGGTGTGTTAGAGCCAACTGAATTAAGATTAGATAACAAATTTATAGAAATATAGTCAGCATTTTTTTTACAATTTTCCCTAGCTCTGTTCAGTGGCAGGTGAATCAGAGGCAAATGGTCGAAGTGATCCCAGGTTAGGGACTGGCAAGGTGTGATTAGCGATAAAAGAAAGGAGGAAAGGATTTTGCAGAAAAAGATATTTTTCTGCAGATAGAGATATTTTACCAAGGAATGGTAGTGATGGGAAGAGAATCTGGCCAGTATAGCAATCATGATGGCTTGGAAATCAACTAAGAATTGGAGGGAATAGGGATCACAGTGAAGACAAAGAATAGGGTTGAGGACATAAAACAAAGGGAAAGATGGAATGATTAAATATTATAATCAGATAAAGGAACTTTAGAGTTCATAAACATGGAAGTAGAACACTTTTGAGAAATGGAAAATAATAAGGATATGACCCTCTCTTTGTGTAGCTAGGGTACTTACCAGGGTGTTCAGGGAAGACTAGTACTTCTGGTGTGAGGGCTGCCAAGCCCTTTTCAGGGCTGTTTTCCACCTTTCGTATCCAGCCAGTCACTCAACTCTTACTTGTGTCTCCAAGAAGCTGTAGAATGTGCAGTGGCCATACCCTGGTAAACCATTGAGCAAATACCATTCACCCATATCATTTTACCGTTTTTACCTACCTCAAAGCCCTATGGTGACAGGCAAATGATGAAACAGCTGGTATAGATAAACTGGGAGCAGAAGCCACAACTATACACATGGGCAACCCAGGCCATAGGGTCATCTTCTCACTGGACTTTAGCAGCAGAGGGATTTGGCAGCCCCTTGGGTGTCTGAGCAGCCTTTTCACAGGACCACACTGCTCGCTTCCTGGTGCAAGGAAGGGGATAGAAAAGGCATCCTAAAAATTGTGTGCATCACCCAACTTAACCCTGGCCTGCTTACCATGGCAGGTGGGGATGCTACTTTACATTTGAAACACAAAATAATGTACAAAAACTTTTGCAAAGATGTTTTCATTCTCTATTAGTACATTGAATGTACATACCTTAATGGACAACAAGAAATTTGGTAGACCTGAAAGATAAATAGCTCTTATTGTGAGAGAACAAAGCCAGTATCACATCCAAATAGCAGCCCTGAGTGAAACAGTGTTGGCAAGTGAAGGACAGCTTACCAGAGTCACATACGCATTTTTCTAGAGTGGCCACAGGGGTTGGGAATGCCATAAAGCTGGGATAGACTTTGCAATCAAAACTAATCTAGTTGGGGCGGAGCCAAGATGGCGGCTGGGAAGCAGTGA
>JAQQSZ010010253.1:0-12561 GCA_028646595.1 Phalanger gymnotis
TGATGATGGTGGTGGTGATGATGGTGATGATGATGATGGTGATGATGAAGATGATGATGATGATGATGGTGATGATGATAATGATGGTGATGGTGGTGGTGATGATGGTGATGATGATGATGGTGATGATGATGATGATGATGATGATGATGGTGGTGGTGGTGGTGATGGTGATGGTGATGATGACGATGATGATGATGGCGATGGAGTCTCAGGTTTATCTCTCCTCAAAACAACCTCCAGCACAAACATCATCCTCCTATTTTACAGAGTAGTAAACCGAGCCATTGTGAGGTTAAATGATTTGCCCCTGGTCTCACGGTAAATTTTGGAAGCTGGATTCAAACCCGGGTCTCTCTACTTCTAGCCCAGCTCTCATTTTACTATTGACAGCTGCCTTTCTCCTTCCTGCTCAAAAGATCTCCAGGAGAGATGTGTCAAATGCACAACAATATGTAAGTATATGGGAGGAGGAAAGTGAAATGCTGTGTGAAGCCTGAAGGGGGGAAGGTTGCTACCAACAGATAGCAGTGGGGCCAGATAGGGGAAAGCTTCCTGGAGAAGGTCATAACTGAGTTTCGAGTTAGATCACAGGGTGACAGATTTTTGAGGTAGAAGTGACCTTGGTGAAATCACACCTAACATCTCATTTTACACAGTTAGGTGGCTTGCCAAGGATCATACAACCAGTAACTGTCATGGACAGGATTTGAATTCATGTCTTCCTAATACATGCTACCCCTCACAGCAATTCAGTAAGTGAAAAAGGTACATAGAAAAAGCTTCCCCAACTTGAAGACAATTAGGAAAAAAAAGGAAAAGGAAGAATGAGTTTCCTATTTCTAAGTGAACATTTGGTCTCAGATGAGTTCCTGGAGCAGGTGGGACTCAGGGAAGGCTGGGTTTAATAATATTTGTACCTCATAAACCACAACAAGGTTTTGAGGAAAGTGTTTTTTAAACCTTAAAATACTGCAGGAATGCATATTATGATCCTTCATGGCCTTGCTGGACCATTTTCCCCCCTAACAACCTCATCTCCTCACCCTAATTTCCCAGCTTAACCTAGCAAGAAGATGGTTAGGGGCTTGTGAGCTACAGTTCTCCAGATGTAGAACTACAGAGTACTCTGAATTTAGGGTAGCTATCCCTGGAGAATCCCACGTGTGGGTTTGAGTTGGGGGAAGGACTTAGCCCAAAGGGATGCTAATGGGAAAATCCAGTCAATAGAGGAGAGAAGCCTGATGGAAAAGATTTAGATGAAGATCCATAGAAGCAGAAACAGACTCGATATTGTGATTGGAGTATCCTACCAGTAGCCAGATGACTCAGTGGATAGCGGGCTGGGCCTGGTGTCAGGAAGACCTGAGTTCAAATCCAGCCTTGGATGCTTCCTAGCTGTGTGACCCTGGGCAAGTAATGAATGTACTCTTCATCTGCCTCAGTTTTCTCGACTATAAGATGAGGAAAGCACCTACTTCCCAGGGTTGTTGTTAGATCAAGTAAGATCATCCAGTCACTTTTTAGTCATGGTCAATTCTTTGTGATTCCATTTGGTGACTCCATTTAGGGTTTTCTTAGCAAAAGTACTGGAATGGTATGACATTTCCTTCTCCAGCTCACTTGACAGAGGAGGAAACTGAAGCAAAGGGGGTAAAGTGACTTGCTCAGGGTCACACAGATAGTAAGTGTCTGAGGCCAGATTTGAACTGGGAAGATAAGTCTTCCTGACTCCAGGCCTGGTGCTCTATCCACTGCACCACCTAAGCTGCCCAAAGGTTAAGAACCTAAGGATCGTTGTAGAGAGGTAGGGAGGAAGGGCACAAAAGGTGTTGAATCTAGAGTTCTGTTGTTGTTATTCAGTTGTGTCAGTCATGTCTGACTTTATGTGACCCCATTTTGGGGTTTTCTTGGCAAAGATACTGGAACAGTTTGCCATTTCCTTCTCCAACTCATTTCACAGATGAGGAAACTGAGGCAAACAGGGTTAAGTGACTTGCCCAGGCTCACACAGCTAGGAAATGTCTGAGGTCGTATTTGAACTCAGGTCTTCCTTACTGCGGGCCTGTTGCTCTATTTTCTGAGCCACCGAGTTGCCCCTCAAATAACATAATAATTGTAAAAAGTACTTAGCAGAGTGCCTGGCACATAGTAGGTGCTTAATAAATGCTTGTTTCTTTCCTTCCTTTCCACTATATGCTGCTGGTTAATCAGGAACTTCAGGAAGGGATTTTTAAAAAATGATCAAGCTTAATTTCAGATATAAATGAAACCAATTAAATTTGCCTACAACTATTTACATTTAAATGACTGAATTTTAATGCTTGCCATGTTATCACTTCTAAATTTTTCCCAGGCTTCCTTGTTTGTTTATTCCTATTTGTTTTTCCTGTTATATGCCCATAGTCAGGGTATGGGCTCTCTAATTATTTTTTCCATTTGCATTATTTATTAAAATTTCTTCTTTATTTCTTCATACACTTCAAAGTTGTGTATTTTAATTGCATTATGCTACCCCATTATACTAATATGCCTCAATCTTTTTAACACTTCTCCAATTGCTAGAGATAGAGGTCACTTCCAATTTCGTTTTGTTTTTTTGTTGTTGTGGCAATTACCAATAATGTTGCTACCAAAATATTGGAGAAGGTAATATTTTTTTTCTTTTTGGTAATGCTCTAAGGGTGTATTTCCAACAATAAATTTATTGATCAAGACAGAGGGTTCAAGTACTTCTACAACTTTGACTACATATTGCCAAATTGCTTTCCAAAGAGATTCTGCTATTTTGCAATTCTACCAGCGATGTTTAGACTTCTTTCTCCAAAAACCCACCAGTATTGAATTTTATTGCTTCACAAACAAATTTCTATTATAAACTTAATAACCAACAATGGAAAAATAACAGAATGAGTACCTGAAATGCAAAATAGTCTTACATAAAACTTTCATCTTTGGACAATAGAGAAACAAACTCATGGAAAACACGTAGACAATTTTCCCGGTGTCTCCCTCCCAGTGATTGGCTTCATTTTCTGTTCTTTATGGATGTTTGTAGGTAATATTAAGCCACTTGGGGGGATATTTGCTCAGCTCCCTTGGCATCATTTCATCTAAGTCTTTCTATATTTTCTTGAATTTACATTAATGGTTTTCATGGCATAATATTCCATTACATTAACAAACCATAATTTAATCAGTTATTCTCTGATACTTGGACAATAGATTGTTTTCAGTTTTTGTTGTTGTTCTTTACTAGAAATTTACTCTATAACCTTATCATCCCATTTAGGATTTTCTTGGCAAAGATCCTGGAGTAGTTTGTCATTTCCTTCTCCAGGTCATATCACAAGTGAGGAAACTGAGGCAAACAGGGTTAAGTGACTTGCCCAGGATCACACAGCTAGTAAGTGTCTGAGGCCAGATTTAAACTCGACTCCAGGGCTGGCGCTCTATCTACTGCACTACATAGCTGCCTTTCAGTTTTTACTATTACAAATAAATGCAACTAATGAACATTTTTATATCAAAATGTTCCCCCCCAAACACACTTTTTAATGATATTTTCAGGGTTATATTGATTTAGCAAGCATTTATTAAGCACCTACTATGTACAGAGCACTGATGAGCTGACGTCCTACTGGGAGATAAAATGTTTACACGGCTAAGTAAATGCAGAACAATTTGAGGAAGGAAGGGACGTTAACAACATGGAGGACCAGGAAAGGCTTCCTCCAGAAGGTGGCTTTTGATCTGAGTCTAGAAGGAAGGCAAGGATTCCGAGAAGCAGGGGTGAGGAGAAGGTGGATTCCAGACATGAGGACAGCCCATGTAAAAGCATAGATGTTGAATGCCAAGTATAAGGAATGGCAAGTAGGCCAGTTTGGGTGGACCATACAGTACAGGAAGAGATATGATATGAAATATTTGGCAGAATAGTTTGGAACCAGACCACATAGGGGTTAAAAAGCTGAAGAGTTTGTGTTTTATTCTAGAGGCAAAGCTAGAGATATAATGGAGGTAAAAATCAGAAAGACTCGGCAAGGAACTGGATACGAAGCATGAAGGAGGGTGAAGCATTCAGGATGACATTAAGGTTGAGAGCCTGGGTGACTGAAAGGTTGGTGGGCCCTCAGCAGAAATAGTCAAGTATGGGGAAGAGATAGGGTTGGTAGGGGGTGGAGGTGGGAATAGGGAGATGAAGAATTCCATTTTGGGCATGTCGAGTTTGAGATGCTTATGGAACATCTAGGTAGAGATATCTCATAGGCAGTCGGTGATATAAGCAGCTAGAGCTCAGGGGAGGGATTCTTATTGTTGCCGAATTATTTTGCAGTCATGTCCAACTCTTCACAACTCCATTTTGGGGTTTTCTTGGCAAGGACACTGGAGTGGTTTGCCATTTCCTTCTCCAACTCATTTTACAGTTGAAGAAAATGAGGTAAACGGGGTGAAGGGACTTGCCCAGGATCACACAGCTAGTAAATGTCTGAGGCCAGATTTGAACTCACGAATAGGAGTCTTGCCCAGTGCTCTACCTACTGCGCCACCTAGCTGCATAGAAGCATCTGTACAGAAATGATAACTGAACCCATAGTAACTGTTGAGATTATTGAGAAAGAGCAGAGAGAGAGAAAAGAGGGGAAGAAGGGAGCTGAAGAGAGGAGAGAGTTGGAGAGAGAAGGAGGGTAGGATATAGATGATAAGGTTATAGAGTAAATTTCTAGTAAAGAAATTATTATGCCAAAAGCTATGAGTCTTGTGACTCTTAATGTATACTGCTCTCCAAAATATTTGCGCCATTTTATAGTCCCACCAAAAATATGCCTACTTCCCTGGAGTCCTAAATGATTATCATTTTTTTCTTATTTTTCTCTTGTAGTAGATGGATATCTTGAGGTTGTCTTGATGTACATTTCTCTGATTATTAGGGAATTTGTATATCTTTTCATATGATGATTAGTAACTTGGGAGTTACTACAGCATAATGGATGAAGAACTTTCCTTGGAGTCAAGAAGACCCAGATTTAAGTCCTTCTTTTAACATAAAATAACAGCTGTAACCAAGAGTAAACCAGCTAACCAATAACCAAGAGTAAACCAGCTAATCTCTCAGAAACCCCTTTCCTCAACTGTCTACTACTATGTTATAGACATATAGCCTGCTGGAATCAATGAAGGTAATTTAGAAATCCTTGGAATTCCTTAAACCAAATCACCTCCTTCCTCCTCCCCGAAAGGGAAAAATTAGCAGCTTGTATTTTCTCTTTTCAAAATGATCCGTTCATGTCCTTTGACCATTTTTCCAGTTGGAAATGTGCATTATATGTGTGTTAGTCTTGTAGATATATATCAGTTCTTTATAGATTGTTGGTGTCAGACCTTTATCTGAGATGTGTGTGTGTGTATTTTCCCTCAAAACTCTTTTTTTTCGCTTTTAATTCTAGAGATAGTATATAACCAACACAACTGATTTTTGTCTCTAATGTTGTTTTCCATTTGTTCGATAGAAAGTTTCCTTCACTCCGCAGTGGGGATAAATAAAATTATTCTGTTTTCTTCTAGTTTTTAAAATTTTTATTTAATTTTCGTTTAGCTTTATAATTGTTAGGTTTTTTTTTCAATTATTCTATCATGAGAGAATACACGCTTTCTTAGGCTTATGATTTCTGTTATTGACCCAAATTTAGCATATCGCTCTAACCAATGTTCCTCTATTTTATACTCATAATTTGAGTGCCCCTTTTAGCAAACATATAAGCTCTTCTTTAGGATTACCTTGTTTCCATTTCCTTCCATTACCAATCTCGTCCATCTACACTTGGTTTTTTTTTATCTTTTTTTATTTCTCTGAAATACTCTTCTGAAATATTAAATGATGGAACCAATACAAAGCTCCGAGAGTTCTGACACTGTAAGGAAGTGATTTGCCTCATTTGAGCCGTGTGAATTACTTGGAGTGCTTACCTTTGGGACTGAAGTCTGAACTTGACTGTTATTGGGAAACTTCTTGTAAGAGACAGATCTTTCTATAAATTTTCCCAAGTCAATTGTTTTTTAAATGTTCATCTCTTGCCTAGAGACAGCAATGTGAATTTTGCTGGGCTGATAATTGTGTTCATGACCCATGTTTCTTAATTTTACATATGTCGCCAAATGGGACATTAAAATGAAGTGGATATTTTCTCCACAGTCCTTTGTTCTCATTCACTAATCTAATCAATGTCCTTTGACAGAAGTTTGTATCTTTCTTCTGACATCCTAAAATATTTTTTCCTTATTGTTGTGATGTTAGTGTTTTAATTATAACGTGTCTAGGAGAGTTGATTCTTGAGTTATTTCATGATGGAGTCTCTCTGTCTCTGTCTCTGTCTCTGTCTCTCTCTATATATATACATATGTATGTACATACATACATGTACATACAAACACATACATATCAGTTCTTGTTAGCCATTCTGGGAAGTTTTGTTTGACAGTTTCCTGGAATATTGCATTCAAATTCTTTTCAATTTTCTAAATTTTCATGTAATGTCACGATATATCCTCGAGGGCAATCCTTGATTTTGTGCATTTTCCTTTTATTTAGATAAGGTAATTCATTGATTTTCTGTACTTGTATTTTCTCCAGCTCTTCTGGATTGGCTTGACTTACCTTATACTGTTTTTGGTTGTCTATTTATTCTTTCACATTTTCTAATGTACTCTCCATATTGACTATTGTTTTATTATGCATCTTTTAAAATGCATCTTTGAATTCTAACTTGACTTTTCTTTCTTATTTTCCCCCTTTATTCAAGCTCTTCTTTGACTGTGTCATTTAGCTATTTTAGGATGTCTCTCAATATAAAGTTGGTATTCTCTTTTAAGTGTGTATATATATACATATATATATGTACATATATATGGGGGGGTCTTTTATTTGTTTCTTTTTCTGCCTCTGTTGCTTGGTACATTAGCTGAGTCAGTTCCATAATGCTTTTCTACCATCAAATTTTGCTTTGCTCATTTTAAATTTTGGTTGGTTTTTATTTTTCTGTGTCACTTCAGGAGAAGCATCCTGGTGTAATGAGTAGAGTGCTGAATTTAAGAGTCAGAAGGAAAGACCCAAGTTCAATTCCTGACTCTGACACGTATTAGTTTTATGACCATGGTCAATTACTTCACCTCTCATGGCCTCAGACAGTTCTCCAAGACTCAGAGAACAGACTAAGGTAAGGGTCTAAGTCCAGATTATAGACTGGGGATTTTCCATACAAATGAAATCATAGAATGAAACTGACCTGTTCTCTCCTCTTTGGTGTTTTTGAGTGACATATAAGGATCCTGGCTCCCTTCTTCCCTTTACTTTTCACTGGAAAACTTGAATCCTTTGCTTTCAGTTATTGTTTCCGGTCCAGAAAGTGTATGAGGTGGCACTCGCATATATTTTAATTTCTTTCTCTTTTGTGAAGGTGAGCATTTTTTCAAGTGATAACTAACAATTTGTATTTCCCCTTCTGGGAGCTCTGTTTACAACCTTTGACCACTTTTTCATTGTGCCTAGGAGTCCATTTTTTAGCAGTTTCTTATATATTTTCAATGTCTAGTTTTTAATCTGCCATGTTTGTCATGAATCTTCTCCCCAATCTTCTCTTTTAATTTTCTTTTTGGTGTAAAGAAGTGGGTTTTTTAAAAAAAATTGATATAATCAGGCACATCTATCTTTGTCTCTAATCAGACCTTCTGTTTCTTTAATGGGTACAAAGTTATGCGGGGAGGGGAATTTTTCACTTTACCAATGGATTACTTGCTTTGAAAAAAGATTTACTGCAGAATTCTTTAAACGATTCATGCTCTTAGAACATTTGGAATATAGTTTAGTTACCAACAAATTCAAGCCTGTTCATAAACCTTTTAAAATTCACACATTCGTGTGTGTGTGTGTGTGTGAGTGTGTGTGTGTAGAGAAGAAGAAGAAGAAGAAGAAGAAGAAGAAGAAGAAGAAGAAGAAGAGAATGAGGAGGAGGAGGAAGAAGGGGAAGGGGAAGAGGAAAGGGAAAGGGAGATGGAGGGAAGGAGGAAGAGGTGAAGAAGAAAAAGAAGGAGGAGAAGAGGAGGGGAAGGTGAAGGGGAAGGAGGAGGAGGAGGAAGAGGAGGAAGAGGAGTAGGAAATAGTTCCTGTCCTCAAGGAACTTAACATTCTGCTGGGGGCAGGGGATGGGATACAATATATACACAAATAAGCCAGTACTGAGTATGAACAAAGTCATTTCAAGAAGGAGAGAGAGTTAATATCTGGGAAGGTTGAGGAAGGCTTCCTATGAGGGATGTGGCACCCCAGTTGTGCTTTGAAAGAAACTGATCCTAGGACATGAAGATGAGGAAAGAGAGCATTCCAGACATAGGGAAGCATAATATAAAGGTATGTAGGTGGGAAATGTAATGTGGTGTAAGAGGAAGAGCTAAGTGATTAGTTTGACTGGAAAGAAGAGTGAATGAAGGGAATAGGTAAAGTAACCCCTTCTAAACTATGAAGCTCTTAAGAGAAGTTCCTGTGATTTGAGGATCCCAGGGGATCTTCTCAGGACTCCTGCCCTCATGTCAGCTAAACCAGCTGTGCTGGGACCCCAGTTGCCCTGTTTCCAGCTATGTAGAGGGCACTTTGCCCCTGATTTCTCTGGCTAATGGCTCTGCTTGTCTTTACCCCCTCGACTGATCTGGTCGAGCAACGGTTGGGAAGCTGCTGAATCAGCCGTGCGAAGCCCCTTGTGAAAGTATGGAGGAGTCTTTCCCAACTGAGATGGTGAACCATCCAAGGAGAGATAAGTAAAGCGATGTCACTTTCCCCACAGGCCAAATCTCTCCCCCACCTCCTCTGGAGCCAGCTGGCCTCTTTTCGTGCCTCATCCCACAAAACTCCAAACCACAGAAGAGCCTGGACATACTAGGATGGGAGCAGAAAGAGACGTTGGAGGTCCAACCTCCTCCTCCATGTTACAGATGGGGAAACTGAGTCCCATAGAGGTTATGTGACTTGCCCAAGGTCACACAGCTGGGCAAATAATAGAAGCAGGATTTCAGATCTACCAGGCTCCAAGTACCATTCTTTATCCATTGGGACAGAGGCCACCCAAGGCAGCAAGCACATCACCTTTGAGGCCCAGGTTCTAATCCTAGCCATGCCATTAACTTACTGTGTGACCTTGGACAAGTAGCATCCCATCTCTGAGCCCTTATTTCCTCTTCTAAGAAAGGGAGATGGGTGGTAAGACATGCTCAAGCTGTCTCATAAAACTCTTCATCTAAAAAAAATACTCATTGACTATTAAGAGGCAGCAAAAAGCAGGAGAAGGATCCTTGCCCTGAGGATAAGGACACTTGAATTCCGGGTCCTGCTATGCCATTGACTAGCAAGGTGGCCTTGGACAAGTCACTTCTTTTCTCCAGACTCTAGTTTGCCTGCCTATTAAAGGAAGCATTTCCAACTACCAGGTCTCTGAGGTTTGTCTTAACTCTGACGTTCCATGATCACAGAGTTACGGATGTAAGAGCTCAAAGGGACTGAGAAGGCCATTCATCCAGCCTACCCCCATTTTTACAAGACGGAGACTCAGAGAGGTGAATTCCCTTGCCCAAGGTCCCACAGGTAGTAAGGGTCAGAGGCTGGATTCCAACTTGTGTCCTGGGACTCCCAAGTTCAGCATTCTTTTCACCGTACCAAGGTTGCCCTGAAGCTCCACTCCAGTTCTGACATTCCAGGAAACCCTAGTTTCCAGCTCTCAACTTTTAGGAGTTGATGAGTACAAATCTGCATCATCAGAAGTCCCACCCTTCAAATAAGGAGTTCACATCCATGCTAACCCCAACATGATACCAGAGGACCTTTTTTAAGCTTCTTGCCTCCTGCTGCCCTTGACTCTTTTCCATTGGCTTGAGATCAAGATTACTCTCTGCAGATTTCAGACCAGGCCCAGACTGACTCTCACAAACACAGAAGGAGGGAGGAGGGAGGAGGGAGGAGGGAATTGTCAGCCAGTTTCCCCAGGAACCTGGTAATCCAAGGAAGATTCTTGGCTAGCATGAGGAGGAAGGAGGTCTCCCAGTATCTATCTCAGCAGAGACCATGCAGCCCTTTGGACTTTCTGTCTCATGTCATGAAAGTGGCTTCTGCCTTGGTTATTATATACCCAGTAGAGGCTCATAACTACCTAGGAGGCAGCATGGGGTGATCAGAGGATCTCAGTCCAAATCTTAACTCTGATGCTTACTACATGTATGATCTCGGGCAAGTCACTTAACCTAAATGAACCTCAATTTCCTCATCTGAAAAATGAGGGGATTGCATTAAATGTCACCTGAGGTCCTTCCCAGATTATAATATGTGATCCTATGCTCTGGGATTAAACCAGAGAACTTCATGCATGCTCTCATATTTACATCCGTTGCCATTCGCATCTTCATGGAAGGAATCCTCTTCTAGCTTTGGAGTTCCAAAGGAGACCTGGATTTCAGTCCCTCTCTGTGCCTTGTGCAAAATGAATGGGATGGTGGTGCCTAGTGTCTGATGTCTCTGCCAGTTCCTAAGTACTTTGTGCTACGACTTCTATGAGTTCTCTACTTGCTTCCTTTCTTGATGAGAAGGGGAGGGGACCAGTGGGTTTCAACTCCGTTGTCTCTATTTGCTTCTTCTTCACCTTCCTTCACCTCTACGGTTGTCCAGTCCCAGGTCCCAAAGGCCCAGAGAGCTCCAAGTCCCACCTGGGAGAGCAGGCCTAGCACAGCCATCCCTCATTCTGACCTACCCAAGGCTTTGTCGACCTTTGATAAACGACCGTCTCTCACTGGGAGTGAGCAAAGGAATTTGGAACCATATTTACTTTGCAATTCATCATTCCTCCATACTTTCCAGCCTCCCCTGGGGGCCCTTGCCTACTGATGAGCAGCTCAGAGGGGTGTTTGCAACCTGGGAGTTATAAAGGACCAAGGTCAGAGATTAATAAGTCTCCAGAACAGTCCTAGAAAGGGACCCAGAGCTGGAAGGGATGTTGTGGAAGAAGAAGAAGAAGAAGAAGAAGAAGAAGAAGAAGAAGAAGAAGAAGAAGAAGAAGAAGAAGAGGAGGAGGAGGAGGAGGAGGAGGAAGAGGAAGAGGAAAAGGGAGGAAGAAGAGGAAGAGGAAGAAGAAGAAGAATAGGAAGAAGAAGAAGAGGTGGAGGAAGATTTTTCATAAGAATGTTTTTTAAAATTCATAATTGGAGGATATGCTGAATTTCAGTTAGAGGTTAGTGAAAATATACAATGTTTTCCCCACCTAAGTTCACAGACCCCTTGAAATCTATCTGTCCATGGATCCCTTCTGTGGATCCCAGGTTATTAAGAACACCTACTAATATAGACTAATCTTTTCAGTTGACTGAGGAGAAAATTAATGTCTTGAAAAGAGGAGGATTTGCCTCAGTTCTGCTAAGTAAGCAGAGCTGAGCCTCAAAGTCTGACCTCCTGACTCCTGGCTCCTATGGTCTCTCGCTCCTCCTACTGCACCCCCACCTGGCCCTCAGAATAACACCAGCACCCCTCCCCCCATGACTGTCCTATTGCTGTCAAGGATTCTACTCTTCTTCCAGGGATCCAGGCCTAAGTGCTAGGTGGTATAGGAGCTAAAAAAAAAATTGCACCTTGGATTTACAAAGACCTGAGTTCAAATTCTGCCTGAGATACCTATAAGCTATATACCTTGGGCAAATCACTTAGCCCCTGTTAGCCCATCTGTGAAACAGGGATAATGTGTAGAAGGCTTCACAAATCTTAAAGTGTTATATAAATATTATCTAAATAAATATTTTTATTTATGTTATTTATTATTTTATTTATATGTTATTACTATATATATTATTATATTATATGTAAGGGCCTTTCCAACTCTGAGCTTTCCCACTCTGAACCATAAGAACAGTCTCCTAATGGTTTCCATGCTTCCAGTCTCACCTTTCCCACTCTATTATGCCAACTGCAATTATGAGTTAATTAATTGGATAATTAAGGTCTGACCATGGTCCATTATCTTCTTCCAGTGCTTAAAGTCCAAATTCCCAAGATGTTCAAGGCCATCCTACCTTTCCAACTGTACCCCATATTTGGTCCCAGAGAGGTCGGTCTTCACATTGCCCCCCTGCCTAGAAAACGCTATCTTTCTTCTCCGTGAATCTGACCTAACTGAAGCAGATAATAGCAGTAATCCATTCCAATCCTATTGTTTTAAAGAAAATAAAACTGAAGGTCAGAGAAGGCCTCTTGCCCAAGGTCACATAGCTAACAAGCAACAGACCAGGATATAATATGAGGTCTTCCAAGTTGAGGACTCTTTCTGCCATCCCCTGCTGCTCTTCTTCTCCTCCTCCTCCTTCCTGTCCTTCTTTTTCCCCTTCTCCTTCCCTTTCTTCTTCCTCTCCCCCAGGAAGCCTTTCCTGGTCACCCAAACCTCCCCTCGTCCTCTCCTTCTCTGAGAGAAAAGAGCTTCATATTATAGACTGTCTAGGCATGGGTTTGAATTCTGGTTTTGCTACTTTCTAGTTATGTGACCA
>JAQQSZ010010254.1:0-12561 GCA_028646595.1 Phalanger gymnotis
GGGAGGGTGGATGGGAAGGGAACAGGGGAGAGAGGAAGGGAAAGGGGGATGGGAAGGGAATGGGGCGATGGAGGGAAGGGCAGACTGGGGAACAGGGCAACCAGAATGTACGCCATCTTGGAGTGGGGGGGGAGGAAATGGGGAGAAAATTTGCAATTCAAACGCCTGTGAAAATCAATGCTGAAAACCAAACATGTCAAAAATAAAGAAAAAAAAATAAAAAAAAAAGAAATGGGGAAAATACAGACTTTATAACAACCTGGAAAAACCTACGTGATATAATGCTGAGTAAGCAGAGCAGAAGCAGGAGAACATTATACACAACCACAGATACATGGATTCTGTGACGACTAACCCTGATAGACTTTGCTCTTCTCAGCAGTACAACATGCAAAGACAACTCCAAAGGACTCATGATGGACAATGCTGTCTACATCCAGAGAAAGAACTATGGAGTCTGAATGCAGATTGAGGCACCCTTTATGCTCACAATTTTTTCCATTTTTTTTTCTCTTTTGTTTCTGTTTTGGGTTTTTTTTTTTTGGTCCTGTTTCCTCTTTCTCATGATTCATTCCATTGGTCATAATTCTTCTTCACAACTTGACTAGTGTATTATACATAGAAGATATATAGGATTCCATGCCGTCTTGGGGAGGGAGGTGGGGAGAGGGTGAAGAAAACCTGGAACACAAAATTATGTAAAATCAAGTGTTGTAAACTAAAACTAAAAAAAATCTCAAAAAAAAGAATGCTTGCTGATCTGCTTTGGCAGATGGAGTTTTCTCGTTGGGAGCTCATTTAACCGATAAAATCACAGGCTTCAATGAAGGGCATAACCCTCTCCCAACCCTACCCCCCCAAATAAAGCCTAGAGTGCAAAAAGACTACTTGGCAGAAAGGGTGTCTGTAATTCTTGCCTTTCAATGCATCACAGTCTTTATTCTGAGGCTTTGCTATTGATCCATCTTTTCTTTGGACAAAGGCTTTCCTTTTCTGTGCCTTAGTTTTTCTACTAGAAATAAGTCAACAGCCAAAAAAATTGGAGGAAAAGCTGTGCTAATGAGCTATTTTTCATTAATTAATATATTTCAAGCCCTGAGAAAGAACTAGCTAGAATATCACCAAGTTTGCATTTAGAATTAAAACATGAGATATAAAAAAGCAATCTCTTCATTAACAAAACAGGAAAGAAAAGAGAGTATAGGTGAGATCAAGGAAATAAGATTTCCCATACACTGTTGTAAGGATGGCTTGTTATAATTAAGGATGAGCCATAACAGATGTGGTGCCTTTTAATTTTTTTTCAAATACTGTTGCTTTTCACCCTTTTAAGGATCCTTTAAGAGTGATTCATCATACTAGAAAAAGGATAACTAAAGGACTGAGGGGAATAAGTGGTGGTGTTGAAAAGAGAAACTAAGGATCTTAGATTTTGGAATGAGAAGGGACCCTTGAAGTCATCAAACTCAGTTCTCCATGCAATATTATATCTTCCCCCAAAAGCAGCAGTTGGATTCTTTTAGGAAAAAAGAGAGCTTTCTCTGGTGATATTCCTTTGACTGCCAACCAGTGAAGTGCCCCTTTCTGGGGTGCAGAAGAGAGAAACAAGATTTCAGGGAAGTGAGGATTTTCAGCTGCTTTAGATGCTTTATTTTTGTGACACAAGTGTTATCACATTATGGAAGTAGTGGGACAGTGCATGACTTCATTGCTCTCAACTCTGTGTGCTGCCAAAACCATTTGGCCTTTGCTATTTTAATTTTCAGAACAGATAAACAAGCATACTCATTATGTGTGGAGTGCATATAACATATTTATATATGTATATAAATATTTCAGATGATTGTCACATCCATTACCCAGCAATAATCAGAAAATTAATCAACTTCCTGTTTACATTTAGATTCCAACAATTATGGTTTGCTTAGATGGCTGCCCACATCAAAGACTCATTACATCAAATGAGTTTTAGTAAATAGCAATTAGTTCAAGAACAAAAGAACACAACCTAACTCAGGTTGAATTCTCTCTCATACTAGCCCTGAACCATTTAGATATCTGAACATACTTAATGAATAACAAGGACATTAGCTAAATAAATAAACCAATAAGATAAGTCATTAATAAAAGTGTCAAGGAAAATACTATCTATTCATTTGCTAATTGATGATAGATCCAACCAGTTTAAGACACACTTGCTGCCATGACTAGTTACTTAGGAATAAGTCAATTTTTCATCCAAGGAAATCTAACAATACCAAGCCCAGGATATTCATTCTTGGATACTATAGGTTAATGATTATGTATCTGTTCAAAAAAATATTCTGTCCATTTGTGCTTGTGTTTCTTGAAAACAAGAAAAGCATAACTACTCAAAAAATGTGAAAGAATTCACTGGAAGAACAAAAGTTGTAAAGCCTTCCCCAAATCTATTGCCTGTAGATCAGGGGAAAATAATTAAGGATTAAAAGAGAGTCATTGGTTGGGTGAAGAAAAATTGTTCCTTCCAAGTTAAAAAGGGATCACTGGGGGGTGGAGCCAAGATGGCGACTGGAAAGCAGGGACTTGCATGAGCTCCCTGCCAGGTCCCTCCAAAAAACCTATAAAAAAATGGATCTGAACAAATTCTAGAACTGCAGAACCCACAAAATAGCAGAGGGAAGCAGGGATCCAGCCCAGGATAGCCTAGATGGTCACTGGGTGAGGTCTATCATACACAGACCTGGGAGCAGAGGGGAGCAGAACCCAGCGTGGGCAGCAGCAGGACCAACTAGACCAGGAGGCAGGTGGTATAGGCCCTAGTGCCCTGAATCAGGGAGCTGTGCCAGTTACCAGACTTCTCAACCCACAAACACCAAGGACAACACAGAAGGTTAGTGGGAAAAGCTGTGGGGGACAGAGTGAAAAGAGTTCTCAGTTAGGCCACTGCCCTGGGGGCAGAAGGTGTAGTGCAGCTACAGAACTACAGCTGCAGTTGCTTCCAGCCCCAGGCCCACTTGGTGGGAGGAATTAAGTGGCAGATCTGAGCTGGAGTGCAGAGCCGGCTTAAGACCTGAGTCAGGTCCAGGTTGCTGGTTCTTGGGGAAGGAGGAGTGCTGGTGTGGCAGAGCTGGCTGTACAGAAATAGCTCTGAAAACAATGGCACATCCCCTCAAGCTTGGAACAAAGTACTCTTTACAAGCAGTCATACCTTGACAAAAAGCTCAAGGGTCAAGTAAGTTGGCTGGGAACATGGCCAGGTAAGCGAAAATGCACTCAGATTCAGTCTCAGACTTCAGAATCTTTCTTTGATGACAAAGAAGACCAAAACATAGAGCCAGAAGAAGTCAACAAAGTCAAAGAGCCTACATCAAAAGCCTCCAAGAAAAACATGAACTGGTCTCAGGCCATGGAAGAGCTCAAAAAGCATTTGGAAAAGCAAGTTAGAGAAGTAGAGGAAAAATTGGGAAGAGAAATGAGAATGATGCAAGAAAACCATGAAAAACAAGTCAATGACTTGCTAAAGGGGACCCAAAAAAGTACTGAAAAAAATATTGAAGAAAACAACACCTTGAAAAATAGACTAACTCAAATGGCAAAAGAGCTCTAAAAAGCCAATGAGGAGAAGAATGCATTGAAAGGCAGAATTAGCCAAATGGAAAAGGAGGTCCAAAAGACCACTGAAGAAAATCCTACCTTAAAAATTAGATTGGAGCAAGTGGAAGCTAGTGACTTTATGAGGCTTCAAAATAGGCCAGAGTCTGGAATTGAGACCTAGGGTCAGAGCCACAATGCTGCTGCTTGCTTCTGAATTTGTTCCTTATTCAGTACACAGCCTAGGACATTTAATCACTTCCCACCTTGAACACTAACCGCCCTCAGTGATGGATCTGATACCTCTTTTTATCCTGGTACAAAGCCTCTGCCCACACTGGAATGCCAAATATGGCCATTGTGAAATAGATCCTATCCCTAATGTAATATATAAAAAGTTCAAGAAACATAGTTTCTGGGTAATTAATAGTTTTGTTAATTAAATTAATTAATCAAATTAATCAATTAATTTGATTAAATTAATTAATTAAAATTAAGGGCAATAATGAATTAAAGGGTAAATGATACTTTTGCATGCTAAAGACACCTCATGGAACCCATTCAATGTTTATATGCCCTTGGAAGAGTGGGTATTCCTGAGGGTGGTAATCAACTCTTATTGGTTAACAATTAATGAGAAAAAAGATTATAATCAGAGGTGGGCTTATTCAAATGAGGGGCTGGGGGACCTGACTCTGATTGCTCAGTCTTTAACAAGGTTTTTCTATACCCATATTACCCTGCCTAGGGTAATCTAGAGAAAAGGAGGTAGACCTCTGCTCAGATCTGGCTGAGCAGGATGCAATGGGCCAGGAATTCACCTTATATTAAATTCTTTTTAAGATTCTCTTGTTGGGTAGAGAAACAACTCCCACCCACCATCAAAAGGCATATACCCTGGGGATTTGAGCAATCTCATCCATCAACAAAGTCCTTCACATTCTGGCTTGGCCTCATAGAGAGTGAGGACCTAGGAAGAGAAAAAATCCTAGGTCTAGTTAAATAATTGTTTATTAATATGAGAGAAGTAATAATTTCTCTCACCAGTGTTTGCAGATCTCCATCTGTCTTCCTATTCTAATTTGGACTGAAATAATCACTTACTGTGATTTTTTTTTCCATTTTGACTTCTTAATCAGGACTTGGTCTGCTACACCCTATAGATCTATGTGGAGGAAATGTGTGGTAGAACTTGGTTGTAGTTCTTCATGCTACTCTGCCTTTATGGTTCCCCCTCCTTTCCCTTCTCTTTCCTCCTCCACAAGCAACAAGTAGCAGAGCCAATATTCAATTGAATGTCTTGTTACTAAATATTCAGTGCTATTTCCACTAAATCATGATGCCAGAGAGAAACATTTAAAATGGCAGAAGGAAAAACAGGGCAACAAGCTATCTCTATAGCCAAGGGGGAGAGAAACTACCCAGTGTGATGAGATTAACCAATAGTGTCCAAATGTTTCAAGAAGTAAAGAAAAAATAAGTATTCAAAAAAAAGTTGTGGACGGGGAGTGCTTCTAATAAATATGGTAACATCAAAGATTATAGCTTTCTTCCTAAAAATTCCCCGAAAAGATTTTAAAAGGGAATCATATAAAATAAGGATCAGTAAGACAAAAATCAGATGAAATAAGGATCAATCAGTAAGACAAAAGATATGGGCAACTAGGTGATGCAGCGTATAGAGTGCCAGGTCTGGAGTCAGGAAGACCTGAGTTCAAATTCAACCTCAGACATTTAATAGCTGTGTGACCCCGGGCAAGTGACGTTGTTTGCCTCAGTTTCCTCATTGTAAAATAAGCTAGAGTAGGAAATGGCAAGCCACTCCTGTGTCCTGGCCAAGAAAATCCCAAAAAAGGTCACAAAGAGTTGGACATGACTGAAATAATTGAACAACAACAATAAGACAAAAGATAAACAACAGTATGCTTGTTCATTCAGTCCAGAACCACACAAAAATGATCAAAAGCTTGAACACACTGTGATTGGGATATATCAGGGGGTCTAAAGCTAGTGAAATCTCTAGTAAAAGGGTCCTGGAGCCAGTGGGTTCTTGGCACTGGCCTGTTCCATTGCTAGAAAAGAAGTTAGATGACACATGGCAGATAGATTGGTCATTGTGCAAGAAAGCTGAGATAGATCATCTATCCTAGGCAGTGTGTGCATGTCTTGGCCCTCTTAAGAATCCTGAAGCAAGTACAATGTCTATTATCTCTGTCAGAGGTACAGTAGAGGACCAGCTGGAGATACTGCGTTAGAGCAGAACCTGGGCAAGCCATGAAAAAAATAACCCTTCAGAAGACCTGTAATATATATGATCTCCAATATCTGTTTGGTACCTTTCTGGGATAGAGTATTGGAAAGAAAACAATTCTTTGAGAGAGTGTGTTAAGGAGAAGGATGTAAAGAGAAGGACAAGGCTACCACCTGAATTAGACCACCAGGAGATGGAGGCAGAAGCCATGGATAGAAGAAGAGAGTGGAGTCTGATCCTCTCTCTGAGTCTGCCTGCCTATCCCAGGCCAGAGTTGTGGAAGAGAACACAGGTAGGGGTGTTCTGGAGCCTTCTAAAGAATCATCTGTAAAATTTTTATTGTGAGCATTTATACCCCAGAAAATGGTAAACATTACAGATCAGAGCTTGATTTATTGCACTATTAATTGTTTAGACTTTAAAAGTGGTCCAGAAAATATTAATAGTGTAGATTAAACTTAAAAGTGTGTAATGCCTTCTCCTCTGTAAAATGGAGATCCTAATACAAGTCTGGCCTGAGGCTCAAATGAAATGATCTATGGAGAAATATAAAGGAAAGAAAATACTGCAGAAACTTTAGATGTGACAAAGAAATCTTATTTTAAAATTAGTTTATCTTATAAACATTGTGTTTTTGGTGTCAATGTGTTTAACATATGTTGGTTGTTTTGCAATATAGTCTGACTCCTGTTTAAAGTCAACTTGTTGAGTCATCCTGAGTCATACACCCAAAGAAAGTTAAAGTGAGGTAATTTGAAACATCTGAGGCAGACATGGTGACATCATAGGATTTAGAGCTGGAAGGGACCTCAAAAATCATCAAATAGATACTCCTCATTTCGCAGATGCAGAACTGAGTGCCATTGAGGTTAAGTGACTCGTATAAGGTCATAAAAGGAATAAATGTCAGAAATGGTATTTCAGCATAACTCCTCTGATTCCAAATCCATGGTTCACTTCATTGTACTTTATTGCCTTCAGTCTACTCTAAATGCAGATAAGAATCAGAGATGTGGAAAATGGCAGAAGTGGATCAAATTGAATCCAAAGAGAATCATAGAATCTTAGGGTTAGACAGCCTTGGAGGTCATTTAATGCAAACTCTAGCCAATAAATGAATCTCTTCTACGTCATTGACAAAGTATCATTTAGCTTCCATTGAAATAAATACAGTGCTTGGCAATTCACTTCAGCCCATAACATTCTCAGACAGGGCTGATGGTTTAGAAGGTCTTTACAAAGAGTCCAAATGTCCTTTCTTGTTCTGCCTTATGAAAACATATGAAATAAGTCATATCCTTCTCCAACATAAAAGACATATTTGAAGAAAATGGTCATGCTTCTAGTAAATCTTTTCCTTAAGCTAAATGACCATGTTTCCTTCATTTTGCCCATATGTAGCCTCAGTTCTAGTCACCTAGATTTGGAAAAGGAATAGATGGCTAAGGATAAGGTGTCAAAGAATGGATTTCTGGATGCTAGATTAAAATTTAGGAATTATGGGCAAGTAGAGTCACACAAATGGATCTAGGAAAGTTTATTATAAAGAATTTTCCTTGAGTCTTGCAAATTTAATGAAAAAGACTTTGAGCTAAAAAGGAAGGAGGGGAATAAATACCTACCCAACCTCACCCAACTAGTCATCATAGCCAGTAGTTAAAATGTTAGAACAATAACTATAGAAATTCAAAAGAGGTGGTATCCAATAAAAGACCCAGAAATAAATCTCATTATCTCAGAATATTTGCAAAATTGCATACAATATGGGCATCAAAAAATGTGGACAAATAATCCTAACCTAATGTGACAATGTTTTTATCTTAGGTATCACGGAGACTTAATGGTTTTGACCCATGACTAAAATATGGCTCTGGAGAGTAAGCATTTATTAAAAAAGGGGACAGGACAGGACAAAGGGAAGAAGGCAGAGGCAATGCAGATGTACTCATTGAGGAAGACAAAGGAACCAGAGCAGGGAAGCACAGTGGATTACATTTGTCTGAAAATCAGTGGAAGCAGAGAAAAAGAAGTGTTACTGTTATATGGGATACCACCATGACACAAAGAGGAAATAGATGAGGAATTCAAGAAATTTATCAGAATCCTAGTACAAAGTTATAAGTTAGTGGTGATAGGGTGGTGGGAATCTAGAAACCAGCTGGACTTTCCTGTGCCAAAAGCAGACCAGTTAAAAATATCTCAGCTGGTCTTAATAATTATTTCATCCTTCTTTACAAGAATCAATGAGAAGAGCTTTTCTTGTGGTCTGATGGAAATTGTGAACCTCGAGAGAAAGAGAACACTCTTTCCTAGAAATTATGATAGAGAAGAGGAAAACCCCAACCATTGTTTGACATAGACTCTAGACTTGGAGAGCTGAGATTTTACAATTTTCAGAGAAAGCATGGGTCAAATCCACTGATTTAAAATTGGGAGACTTTCAAGAAGGGGATACTAAAGTCTCAGAGAACAACTCCACAAAGGAGGAAAAGGGGCATGGCAAGAATCTAAAGTGACTTGTGTGGAGGCATAGGGAGCTGATCCAACTTGGACTTTAACAAGACATACACAGACAATCCTCAACTTTCAAGTACCGAGAAAATGGTGTGAAAGTAAAAAATGCCGATGTTGAAACAGAGCCTATGGGAAATAGGGGGTTAGGTTCCCACAGCTACCCCAAACTGTAATATTTTGCTGAAGATTACTGAAAATATACTTTTATGAATACAATTATTTATAGTGAAAACATTAATTCTGGTAATATGCACTTTTTTCTAACGCAGAACCATGAAATGACCCATAAAATGCAGAGGAGAAGAAAGGCAATGCTGGATGAGAAGGAAAAGGTTTGAGTGGGGGTAGATCAGAAGAATCCCAAGGTAAAAAAAAGGAAAAGGGCAACCAGCCATCTCTAATCTCACTTTTGGCCCAGTGTTCGAACTGTTCCCTGTTAAAAACACATGCTCCTGTGCTAAATGAGGTAGGAAGGTCCCTTTGCTTCTTGGAGCTCTTCGTGGGTCAGGATACTCAGGAGCCCAGTGGCATGGGGGCAGCAGGAGAGACAGGACAGGCCCTTGGCTCCGGGTGATCACCAACTCATTTACCCACAAATTTAGCCACTTTTCCATTTCTTCAATTCCCTCATCCCACACTTGAGACATTACTTTACCTCTTTTTGGAGTGGATTAAGAACATTTTTACAAATAATTTTTTCTCTTTTGCTGATATAATGAATCAGCCATTTGTCAGCAGCTGAAGACATTCCAGTAAGACTAACACCTTTATTTTCTCATTAAGCTTTATCACTGACTTTTCATGCTTAGGCTTAGAATCCAAAGGACTTGAACTTGCTTTGGGGGCATAATTGGAACACAGAAGTTGAGCTTTAAAGGAAAAATGACAATATGCAACAAATGCATGGCATGCTCTTTATGATAGTAGACTGAACAAGACCAATTAAGCACCTAGTAGGATACAAGCTATTCCGCAAACATGGGTGGGCATCGCACCTCTCATTTTTTCTCTACTATGCATGGCCATGAATGTTCAGGTTGCCAAAATGAAATGAAAATGAGTTTACTAATTAGTCTATTAGTCTACTAATGAGTTTACTAATAAAATCATGGGAATGCTTGAAGTCATGAAAGTTAGAAGAATGAATGTTGAAGATTGACTCTTCAATAGACAGAAGAAAGTTAGACAATAGGGGACGAATGTAAACACTTGGCATGACCCTTTAAGAATATTCTGCATATGAAAAAATGCTCTAAATTACTATTTATTAGAGAAATGCAAACCAAAACAACTCTTAGGTACCACATCTCTCCTGTCAGGTTGGCTAACATGACAAAACAGGAAAATGATAAATGCTGGAGAGGAGTGAGAAAATTGGAACATTGTTACATTGTTGGTGGAGTTGTGAACTGATTTAGCCATTCTGGAAAGCAATTTTGAACTATGCCCAAAGGGCTATAAAAATGTGTTTCACCCAGCAATACCACTTCTAGGGCTGAAGAGATCACACAAGTGAGAAATGGACCAGTATGTAAAAAAGCATTTATAGCAGCTCTTTTTGTGGTGGCAAAGAACTGGAAATCAAAGGGATGCCCATCAATTGGGGAATGGCTAAACAAATTGTGGTATATGAATGTAATGGAATAATATTTTGCTATAAGAAATGAGGGGCAGACGGACTTCATTATAACCTGGAAAGACTTATATGAACTGATGTTGAGTGAGAGGAACAGAACCAGGCGAACATTATACAAGATTACTGACACACGGTATCTATAAGGACTAACTTTGATAGACTTGGCTCTTCTCAGCAATGTGAGGCTCAAAGACAGTTCCAAAAGACTCATGATGGAAAAAGCTATGCACATCCAGAGAAAGAATTATAGAGTCTGAATGCAGATTGACGCAAACTATTTGCTCTATTTTTTTCCTCCTTTCTTTCTCATGATTCATGCCATTGGTCATAATTCTTCTTTACAACTGGACTATTATATATTGGATTGCATGCTGTCTTTGAGGGGTGGGAGGAGGAGAGGGAGGGAGAGAAAATTTGGAACCCCAAAACTTGTCAAACCAAGTGTTGTAAACTAAAAATAAAAAATAAATTTCTAATTAAAAAAAGAAGAAAAGAATACTCTTCATAATGAGAATGAGGTGAAGCTGGTAAAAAAAAGACATAGATTTCAAAAAAATATTTTTAAACTACATTGAAGAAAAGTAGAAGTTCATAGAAGGACAAAGGTAATCACTTAGGATGGATGAGGTAGTTACAACCAAGGACAGAGAAATGGTGCAACTGCTCAACTCTTATTCTCATTCTATTTTCTCTGACATGAAGAATGATCTTTGGACTAGGAAGGGAACAACAACTACAACAACAAAGAGTCACTAGGGGCTTGACTTCCAAGGTAAGTCAAGAGAACAGAAATAGAAAACCCTGGCACCACGTATGACTTCAAGTTATTAGGTCCAAATCAGCTCCATGCCACTGTACTGGAAGAGCGGATATATGTGACTGGTAAGCTACTGTGTGACCAGTTCTTGAAAGATTGTGGATGATGAAGAATGGTACCAGAGGACTGAAGAAAGACAGTTGTTTCTCCTTATTTTCCAAAGAAGAAAAGAGAATGAAATCTGTAAACTGTAGATCTGTGAGCTTGATTTTTATTCCTGACAAATGTCTAGAGTAAAAGTTTTCGCCCTAGAAAGAGATGGTTGATGAACACCAGCTGGTCACAAAAAAAGACTCAACAAAAAAAGCAGACCAGACTGATCTAATTCTGCACCACTACCCCTTTTTTTGACAGCGTAGATCATGACAATGTTGTTGACATACCTTACCTAGACTTTAGTCAAATTTTTAACAAAGCCTCTCAGAGAGACTTTGTCGGAAAGATGAAGAGATGTGGGCTAACTGATAGTATAATTAGGTAGATTTGAAACTCGTTGAATTGTCAGGCCTAAGGAATGTCTCAGGAGATATGGAGGTGCTCTTCACTAGGGGTTTTCAAGCCCATGTACAGATCATCTACCTCTCACCCTGCTCCCTACCCTACCTGGGGGGCTAATGATTACTGCAGAGGCAGGGAAGGACTTTCTCAACCAGATTGCCCAACACAACAATGCAACTTAAGAGGTAGGAGGTAGAGAGGGGAAGGAGGAGAGAAGGAGAGGGAATCAGCACTAATTAAGCACCTTCTATATGCTAAGTGCTTTACAAATATTATCTTATTCTATCCTCACTTCAACTCTGGGAGTTAGGTGTTATTATTATTATGCAGTTGAAGAAAATGAGACGAGTGGAATGATTTGCCCAGGATCACATCTGAGACTGCATTTGAACTCAGGTCTTCTTAACACCAGGTCCAGAGCTCTATCTACCACAAAGTTCTATCCATAGAAAGCCTGGACCTGCCTTGTGGAGAATGGTTGAGACTTTGAGGGTTTGTACTTCTAAAGCAGGGATGATCAACTTAAAAGATAGAAGAAAGATAGGTAGATAAATAGATAGATAGATAGGTAGATAGATAGATGTGTTTCAATATGTTTAGTTTCCTTCATGAACTTAAGTCTTTTATTTTATGTATTAAAAACATTGTTCTGAGAAAATTTTACCAGATTACCTGAGCAGCCAATAAGCACACATATGTTTAGGAAGCAGAGAGAAGGGAAGTGTTTGGATATGGCAGCAGCAAAAGATTTTTAAAGGAATTTTTCTTTCAAATAAAGAAAGTACTTTGCAATTTTAAATTTCTTTACATCCCTCATTATTTTGGTAGCTTTTGGCCCTTAGGACAACCTTGTAATGAAAGTATTATAAATCCCAGATGAGTAAATTATTTCCAAGGGTCTATGATAAACCCCAAAGCACATAGCTAATATTTAATTATATAAGTGGGATTTAAACCCAAGTTTTAAAATTCTAATTTTTTTTTGCTTTTTCAGTAATAGCATATTGTCTCTCACCATCATGCATTAAAACAAGGTCTCTTTTTTATTTTTAAAAATTCACACTTGAGACTGTTGTAGTAGGAAGGCCGAATTTATGATCTCAAATATAATCATGTATATGTTTGAATAGTCCGAAATCGCAAGGTATGAGAGATTCTCTAAGGAGAAAACAACAAGAAATTTATTTAGGCCCCACCGCAGCAAAAACTTGAACCAGCCTCCCCATTCCAACATCTTGACAAAAAGACTCCAGGCCCAGAAAGCCCATTTCA
>JAQQSZ010010255.1:0-12561 GCA_028646595.1 Phalanger gymnotis
GGCATTCTTTTCCTCATTGGCTTTTTGGAGCTCTTTTGCCATTTGAGTTAGTCTATTTTTTAAGGTGTTGTTTTCTTCAGTATATTTTTCAGTATTTTTTTGGGTCTCCTTTAGCAAGTTATTGACTTGTTTTTCATGGTTTTCTCGCATCTTTCTCATTTGTCTTCCCCATTTTTCCTCTACTTCTCTAACTTGCTTTGCCAAATCCTTTTTGAGCTCTTCCATGGCCTGAGACCAGTTCATGTTTTTCTTGGAGGTTTTTGTTGTAGGCTCTATGACTTTGTTGACTTCGTCTGACTGTATGTTTTGGTCTTCTTTGTCACCAAAGAAAGATTCCAAAGTTTGAGACTGAATATGAGTGCGTTTTCACTGCCTGGACATGTTCCCAGCCAACTTACTTGACCCTTGAGTTTTTCAGCAGGGTATGACTCTTTGTAGAGTAATGAATACTATGTTCCAAGCTTGGGGGGATGTGCCAGCTCTGCCACAGCAGCACTCCTCCTTCCCCAAGAACCCCCAACCTGGACTGGACTTAGATCTTCAGTAGGCTCTTCACTCCTGCTCTGATCTGCCACTTAATTCCTCCCACCAGGTGGCCCTGGGGCCAGAAGCAACTACAGCTGTAGTTCTAAAGCTGCCCCACCTCCGCTGCCCCCAGGGAGGTGGCTGAACCACAAATTCTATCCCAGTCCCCAGTAGCTTCTCCCACTAACCTACTCTGTTGTCCTCGATGTTTGTGGGTTGAGAAGTCTGGTAACTGCCGCAGCTCACTGACTCATGCTCCACCCAGCTCCTGGTCTGGTCGGTCCATGCTGCCCATGCTGGACTCAGCTCCACTCCCTTCCACTCCCAGCTCTGTGTGGATAGACCTTACCCGGAGACCATCCAGGTTGTCTTGGCCTAGAGCTCTGCTTCTCTCTGCTACCCTGTGGGTTCTGCAGTTCTAGAATTGGTTCAGAGCCATTTTTTTTTATAGGTTTTTAGAGGGACTTGGTGGGGAGCTCACGCTAGTCCCTGCTTTTCAGCCTCCATCTTGCCTCTGCCCCCCTATAAGTATAATTTTTCATAGAGTAATGGAAAATAATTCTCAATCTATCTGCTATACAAATCTTTAAGCTCTAGCAGGGGAGGAAATATGCAGGGTGGTAGTGGTGGGGAGCATTTAAACAAGCCTGTCTTTTCTCTCCATCATTTAAAATAGCTGTAATATAATGTTTAGACAGACTGGCAATCATCCCGATGAGATCAGTGAGACTGATAAGGAGAATTTAAGAGGAATCAAAATTTGGTTGCCCAGAGAAGTTCGTCGGCATTGTATATCAATTTCACGATGGATTGCTTGACCAGGTTGTGGATAATGGACAATGCTCTCACACTTTTCTAGTCACCAGCGGAGTGAAACAAGGCCATGTGCTTGCTCCCATGCTTTTGAGCATATTTCAGTCATGTTGTCAACTATTGTCAGTGAGGTTGACCATGACATCAAGGTCAGCTTCCTCACTGATGATAAAATCTTTAACTTGAAAAGGCTACATATGCTAAGACTAAAGAAGAAGGAGTGGTAGTGCGTGATTTTTTTATTTGCAGATGATTGTGCACTCAATGTAGCCTCTGAAGTTGAGATGCAACTAAGTATGGATTGATTTTCCACTTCTTGTGGTAATTTTGGCCTAATAGTTAACACCAAGAAAACACTGGTTCTCCCTCAGCCAGCACCACAACATCCATATGTAGAACCATTGGTTACAACAAATGCAGACATTTTGAATACTGTGGATAAGTTCATTTGCCTTGGCAGTATACTTTCCAGAGATGTACATATTCATAATGAGATTGACACACATACATATTGTGAAAGCTAGCTAAGTATTTGTGAGTCTCCAAAGGAAAGTATAGGAGAGAAGAGGTATTAGACTGACTACCAAACTGAAGGTCTAAAGAGTTGTTGTGCTGACCTCCTTGTTGTATGCCTGTGTAACCTGGACAGTATACTAGCACTATGCCAGGGAACCAAATTCTATTTGAATTGTCTTAGGTATCCTGATTCTGAAGACACCAGATACTCGATAAGATACCAGACAGTGAGGTCCTTTCTCAAACTAAACTGCTAAGCATTCTAACTCTATTGAGAAGAGTGTGACTGACAGGCTGGCCACATTGTTCCAAAGTCAAAAAGACTATTTTATGGAGAACTCGCACAGGGTAAGTGTTCACCTGGTGGTCAGAAAAAGTGATACAAGGATAATCTTAAGGTCTTCCTTAAGAACTTTGGAATCTGTTGTGTGACATGGGAGATACTGACCCAGGACTGCCCAGCATAGCATGCCCTCATCAGAGAAGTTGCTGTGCTCTATGAGCAAAGCAGAATTGAAGCAGCTCAAAAGAAACAGATATGTGCAAATCTAGACAATCCACTATAAGTGTTCAGATGGACCATTTGTGTCTGACCTGTGGTAGAGCATTCTGAGCTTGTATTGGTTTGATCAGTGACAGTCAGACACAGTGTAATGTGACTCTAACATAGTGATATTATTTTGGTCCTTTTTGAGAATGAAGGACACCAACCAAACAACATATTTATATGTCTAATGGCATCCATTTCTAGGGTGGGGGGGTTGGGGCAGAAAAATATAAAAAGCGGAGAATAAAAGAAAATATAGAAGGGAGCATAGAAAGTAGAATAGCTTTGAAAATAAGTAGTACTTACATAGTTTTCCAAAAAAAAAGTAAACAGTGTGAAATGTAAAATCGCAGTTATATAGTAAATCTTCTTTTTGGGTTGTGCTGCATAAATGGAAATGTTCTCTTTTTTGTCCTTATATATTTAAGTTCAAAACGAATAAGAAAAATAAAAAAAACACCCAAAAGGATAGTAATTCTAAGCAGATTAGATGGGGGGGGGTGCGTGACAGAGACTAAGGATTTCAGGATGACTGAGTTCGGTTTTGGTTAAAGATGAGGATTGAAAAAAGGCCGTTAGATTTGGCTATAAAGAGACTAATAGTTACTTTAGGGAGAGCAGTTTCAGTGGAGTGATGAAGTCAGAGGAGAGACTGTAGAGAGTCAAGAAAAGAATGAGTGGAGAGGAAGTGGAGGTGCCTATCATAGAGGGCCCACTCAAAGGGTCTAGCCCTAAAAGGCAGGTAAGTTATGGCACAATAGTTACCAAAAAATGGATGGATCAAGTGAGGTTTTCTGTTTTCATTTGTTTGTTTTTTGAGGATGGGGAAGACAAAGACTCATTTGTGGGCAGCAGGGAAGCAGACCACAGATAGGGAAAGAATGAAGCAAAGTGAGAGAGAGAGGTTGATGCAGTAGAAATTTGGTACTTTTTGGTCACGGTGGCAGGAATAGGGGATCAGTGTGAGGTGGACAATAGTATTTGAATAATGACAGCCAGGGCTTCAGAATCACTGGCACAGAGAAGGAATGACTAGATAAGAGTTTGCTGCTTGATCATGGAAGAATGAATTCCTGTAGGTTTGTAACATTCTTAGGGGTTTAGCCTCAGGGTGGAATCCTCTAGGGGAGTTAGGGAGCTCAGGAAGGGCATCAGAAGGGGAGCTGAAAGAATGGTGTTTCTCTCCTTTTCTGCAGGCCAGGCCAGAGAGACAACCAGCAAGAAGTTAGCAGAATGATATTTCTCTCCCTCTAGGCAGGTGAGAACAGGTCAGGACAGGAGAAAAGCTGGAATAGAATCAAATAGTGATTCTTTCCACCTCCTGTAGTCCAGAAGAGGTCAAGCAGCGGGCAATAGATTGACATCTCTCCATGTCTCCGCAGTCAGGAAAAGTCTTCTGCTGGCAGGAAGAGAAATACATAGACAAACACACACATACACACACACACACACACACACACACACGCACACACATTTCTATACATACATATATGTGTATGTACACATACATATATATTTAAATGTATTTATATAATTATGGAGTATGTAAGTATGTAGATCCAGTCATGGTGACAGAGAGACAGGAAAGGAGAAGAAGTGAAGAGGAGAAAGAGAGGGAGAAGAGAAGAGAAGGAATGGGAGAGGAAAAGGAGACAGAAAGACTGAAAATAATAAGACAAGGAAAAGGGGTATTATTACTTGCTATCCAACCATGTTCCTTGTTTCCAAAATTCTTAATCAGAATGCTGGCCATAATAACAGTGCTGTTCTCTTTAGTTACCTAATAATGAGTCATTTGTAACAGCAGGTCACTTGAGAGCAGCTGAAGGCAGCATTAATATGTTGAAAGTACCAGTGGGGCCTGGGGAGAATTGGCAAGTCTTTTGGTCTGCTGATCTTAATTTATCCTAGCTTAGGATAAACAAAATTAGCTCTTATAAAAAATATTAATCAAGTACCCCTCTTTTTCATAGGCAGCCTTCTCTTCTTCTTATTTCTTATGTGTCTTTCTGTGCAGCCTTCCAACATTTTTAGCAATGGCATGAAGCAATTAGCATATCCCCTCTGAAAGTAAAATTTCAAATTTTCTTAATGAGCTGAATTGAATTTCCCTTTATCTTTTTAGAGACCTCATGATCATTAATGAAAAGTACCTCAATTGGAATAGAGGTGCAGTAATAAAGGAGGCTTCACAATCATCCTTAATTTAATTAGTGTCACCTTAGCTTTTAGTGGGGGTAATAGCAGAATATCTCAACCTTCTATGATTTAAGACTCATTTTGCTCGCTAATTAGCACACTTTGAAAATTAAATGACCTTTCAGAACTGAGGAACAGGAAAGCAGCTAAGAATGTAAGGGGAAAAAAAAAGAATATTTTTCTCAATGTGATATTTCAGTTGCAATGAGGATATTTGTATGCCCCAAAGAAACACAATGAATTTAATGAGCCTTCATGCTTTTTTTAGGTGCAGTTCTGTAAATTAGAACAGAATAGAGGAAGAGCCAAAAGCATAGATCATCTCAGAGATTCCACATAATGCCAAGCAAAAATATACATTGAAAGGAATTGCTCTTGTAAAACACTAATTTTCTTGGATCTAGGTAGATAAGCCATTGATATGCTAACTTTCCAAGGAGAGAGAGTCCACTATGCAAAGTCAGCATTGTTTTTCATGAAATTAAAAACACCTAGTTAAAAGCAGGTCGTACAGTGGATAGAGCGCCAACACTGGAATCAAGAAGACTTGAGTTCAAATCTGACTTCCCATACTTAACAGATGTGAGAGCCTGGACAACTCACTTAATCTCTGCTTACCTCAGTTTCCTCATCTGTAAAATGAGTTGGAAAAGGAAATGGCAAACCACTCTGGTATCTTTGTCAAGAAAATCCCCAATGGGGTTACAGAGAGTCAGACTTGACTGAAAAGACTCAACAACAATGAGATGTTAAAAACAACCTTGATGGTTTTCTAACAGAAAATATGCCTGCTGGTGCTTATATGGGGGAATGTTCCAGAAGGAGTCCAAGGAGTCAGAGCCTAAATGAGGTTTAAAGTGGTCATGACTGACGTGGGTGTTTTTTTTTTTTTCAAATGAAGATTTGGGGATAAACTCAATAATAAATAGATTTTTCAAGTCAGGGTCTAGTTGAGATCAAATAACAATCATTTGTTGTGGATCCAGTCAACAAGGTGGTATTCCTTCCTCTAAAGCTGTTCAAGAGCATGAACATAGAGGCACAGGAGTTGGTGTGGTGTTAATATGATTAAAAATCTTCCAATTCAATAGACCTTCGGTGGAGGTAGTTCAGGGAGGCCTGTCAGGTGGAGCTAGTTAAGGAAAACTTGATTAGGAGAGGCTTGATTGTAGCCAGGCCTACACCCTTTACTACTAGGTGGAAAGCCTCAGGCCCACACCCTTTCACTAACTAGATGTGATGCACAAAGCCCCTTTTGCTAATTAGGTCAGGAGAGAACTGAGGGGTGAGAGAAGGCAGAGAAGCAGTCAGAATTTGTGAGTGTTTGCTGGGAGGCCCCAACAGGGGGGAGGTTACAGGATGACTTGGATGTCTGTTGTGATATTGTGCTTTAAGTTCTTTGCTGTTATGAAGAAGTGGACTTACTGGTTTGGGGATATAATTGCTATGTCAAATTGGAGTCATTGGTTTTGGGATTTGATCCTCTGGTGTTTGAATAAATGTTTTACTTCTTCTGCCTTCTATATGGAGAATCTCATATCCTGTGATACAGAACTATGCAGGCATAATCACAAACATCACAGATGTTGCATTTATTGCCTTAATGATACAGTTGGGAAGATGTTATGACTAACCCAGGGCTAGAGTTTGGCCAGCCTTCAGTGCTGACAGTACAAAAGGGCAAGAATTTCAGGAGTAGAGGACAGTATAATGCTGAAATTGTTCACCATGGCTTCAAGATTAGGAAGGAAGAAAAATGAAGCCAGTCCGTGGGTGCTCTGGAAAGTTCCTGAGTGCAGGAGGAGGTCGTAATGAGGACAAAGAATAAGAAATCACAAAAACAAGGAAAATATATTTGCACTGGAATCTCCTCTGTGAAATCTCCTACAGGTAGCAATGTCACTTGTGTATGTAAGCCACCCATAAATGAGACCTAACCATTTCCTAAATCCTTTAATCTCCTTTTTAGACTGTTAAAATTATTAAAACATATTTCCTTAAATCAAACTGAAATCTACCCTTCCACAACTTTTCATATATATTTTCATTGTTTAAAAATCTGGGGCAAAGTTTAATCTTTCTTCCACGTGACAGAACTTCAAATTCTTCAGAACTGATAGAATTATACAGGATATTCCAAAAAATCTTAGTACAGTTTTAAATGTACTAAGATTTGGGGGACACCCAATGTAATTCTCTCCCCAAATTTTTATCCCCCCTCAACACTCACATACTCTATATCTGCCTGCACATTAAGGCTTCTCTTCTATAGGATAAACTTCCCTGATTGCTTCAGTTGGTTCTAAAATGGCATGATTCCTAGTTCACTCATGAACATGAGTCTGTTCTGAATACGATCTAGTTTGTGAGCATAAAATATCATGCCCAGAACTTAAAATAATACTCTAGATATGGCAAAGTGAGGGCAGAACACAAGATACACTTTCCTTATTCTGTATGCTCTGCTAATATGATAGAAAGTTTACCTTTTATCCCCATTCAATTACATCTTATTGGGTCTGGCTCACTGA
Organism: Phalanger gymnotis; assembly: GCA_028646595.1. Lineage (NCBI taxonomy): Eukaryota > Metazoa > Chordata > Mammalia > Diprotodontia > Phalangeridae > Phalanger > Phalanger gymnotis. Next base: position 7,132 of record JAQQSZ010010255.1, read on the forward strand.
GATTTTTCTGTCTTTTGATTCTGGCATCCCTTGTGTTAGCTTTTCCTCTCACTTTTATATCACCTATCTATTTAATTAGACCCTCTGTTCCTTTTTATCCAAGTCCTTGATTAAAATGTTCAGCACCCTATAAAGGACCATGGACAGATCCCTGGGACTCCCAAGTAGACTTTACTATCCTTGATTAGATATTATTTGAGAATGAGGATGAGGAAGACTACAGCTCCAGTGGCAGTAATGGTGATGAAGGTGAAGAGTATTACAACATCGTGGTCGATAGATACTGAAAATAAAACTGAAAAACTAATAGATACCTCTTCCTAATCCCTTCATCACCTGCTGTGTCTAGCCAACTTCTTTGCTTTTTTTTCATGAAAAGCCTTAATTTCAATAAAACCCTGGTTCCTCTGGGATGAGGTGGGGGATATTCTTCTTAATCTTCATGTTAATCTTATGTTTTTTCTCAATCTTTAACATCTCTATTTGCCAAATAGATGAGACATTTCTCATCTTTCTCATAGTTATGCCATGAATTAAAAGCCTAGGAAATTCTTGGTGCCTTTTGGGGGGGGGGCGCAGATAAGGATTATTCAATCAATGTTTATTCATCACCTACTATATGTATAGCACTTTTTAAGACTTTTTGTTGGTACACAAAAAGATTTTTCCTTGCATTTTAATAAATATTTTTCATTTTACAAAGTGGTTTTATATGTTATTTAGTTTAATCCTCATTTTTTTTTATTTAGGAGGAGCAAAAAATATCATTGTCCTTTCACTAGTCAGAACTGAAAAAGGTTAAGTGATTAGTCCATGGGGAACTGACATTAGAGAAGGGATTTGAACCCAGCCCTTAGGAGGCAAACTGGTACAGTGAGTGGATAGACCTGAAAGGGAGGAGTCATTAGAAGCAGGTGTTAATATACTGTAGAGAATCCAGAACTGGACTTAGAGGCAGGTAGAGACCTGAGTTCAAATGTCTTCTACTACTCACATTAGATGCTAAAGTATAGATGAAATGCTTAGACCGCCTGGGCCTCAATTTCTTCATCTATAAATTGGAGAAAGTAATACTTGCAATAAGTAGGTACATTACACGGTTGTTGTGAAAAGCCCATGAGATAAAGCACTTTGTAAACTTTAGTGTACCATATAAACTCCATCTATTATTGGTATTTAGGGACAGGAATTGGGCCTATGATTTCATTGACAGAGGCAACTTCCATGTTAGGAAAATTTCTCCCAATGAAGATAGGCACCTCCTCTGCTACTGGGAGGATTGCTGTTTAAGTGGATTACGCAGAGTCACCCAGTCAATACGGGTCAGAGGTAAGACTTGAACCCAGGTTCTACTGACTCGTAGGACACTTCTTTAGCCCCTAAAAATCATGCAGCTGGAAAAAGAAGGGACAAATAGAAATAAATCTAGCCTATCAGCTCTCCGCGGATATGTGAAGGAAGGAGTTATTCTTTAGCCATTGCCCTTGATCTTTTCTCCTCAAGGCAGAAATTGTAGCCTCCTTAGAAGAGGAAGTAGTAATTTAATATATATGAAGTGAGACAGAGTGCTGGATCCAGGGTCAAGAAGATCTGAATTCAAATCTGACCTCAGATACTTACTAGGTGCATACAACCATGGGCAAGTCACTTAACCTCTGTTTGCTTCAGTTTTCATAATTATAAATGGTCATCTTAAAAGCACTTATTTCCCAGGGTTGTTATAAAGATGAAATAAGGTGTTATTTGTAAAGTGCTTTGAACTTTACTAGCCAGTTGTTATTATTGACAGCTAGGTGGCACAGTGGTTATAGTGTTGTGCCTGGATTCAAGAAGACTCGAGTTCAAATTTGTCCTCAGATACTAGCTGTGTGGTTTTGGGTGAGATATTTAACTTCAGTTTGCTTCAGTTTACCAATCTGTAGATATAGATCATTAGTGTACTTACATCCCAGTGTTCTCATGAAGATTAAATGAGATAATATTTGTAAAGCACATAGCACAGTGCCTGACATACATTAGGCACTTAATAAATACTTCTTCTTTATCTTTCCCCTTCCCTTTGCAAACCCTAAAGTGGTTATACATGTAAACTGTAAATGCTGTTATCATTAGTAGTGTTTTGTATATGGGAGTAGCATTGTGGCATTGTCAGACTTGTGCCTAATGAAGCTTATTTTGACAGCTATGTGAAGGATGGACTGGAAAGAGGTGTAGCAGGAAGTATTTAGAAAGTTATTATAATAAAGCAAGTGAAAGATGATTAGAATCTATCCTATAATCTTGGCCATGTGAACTGAAAGAAGAGGAGAGATTCAAGAATATACCTGGAAGTAATGGACATGAAGTCATGGCAATTGACTGGAGGATGGACGAGAGAGAGAAGAGTCAAATTTGACTCCATGATTCTGAACCTGGGAGACAAGGACCTGTTAAAGAAGGTACTCTATTTTCTTAAACTTTGAACAAGCCTCAGTGTTCAAGACTAGCAGTCATGTAGGTGGCCAAAGGAAAAGCTGCTCCTTTCTTCACCTGTTCTTTTTATTTGTTTGTTTATTTTAAGTTCCAGGATATTAAGGCTGCCCTTTGGTGCTCCTTGGAATAAAAGGAGGAGGGAGCACCATGAGGGTACGTGTACTGGGATTTAAGAAGCTGAATATTTAAGTATTCAATGACAATAAAACTTGCGTGTTTGTTAGTGGATAAGAACTACTTGGTTCTACATTCAATTGTTGTCCATTCTAGAAGAATTGATGGGGAGTAAGAATAAATATCTGTGGACCCTTGTTCCACTAGGATCACAAATACTCTCGTTTAGCATATTTATATCTGAAAATGTACAGGCTGGAATATAAAATGCCTCCCTTACCCTGAAAAAACAAAAAAGATACAACACCCCTCCAAGTTTTTTGCTGGCTGCACGCTAATCATCCTTCATTTTCCTATAATACTGCTGATATTGCTATTGCCCTGTTCTAGCTCTCAATTGCATTCAGCTTCCCACTAAGATTCTGCTTTCCTGATTGCTGAGAGTTCATCAGCATTTCACACTACATTTTGGGTATCTTTCAACTTCCTGCCTTCCACCTCATCTGTACCTTTGCCCCTTTCTTCCATTCCTGGAAAGGGCATGACAATAGTTTGCCCTATGGCTCTGTTCATCATCCCTGTGACTTCTTAGACCAAAACATCCCTTCCTGGCAGGATATAAGGTCTTGGAAGGCAGGATCTGTCTTATGTTTTGTATTTCTATCCCGTGTTTAATTAAGTGTTTTGGACATATTAAATGGTGAATAAATGTTTATTCATTCATTTAAAGTATTCAAAATCAACCATTCAGCTTTACTGAAAAAGTAAAATCATATCATTATTATATTCTGTTAAGCATAGAGACTATGCCTTTCAATGGGTGCTTGAAACAAGTAGTACAATTTAGGTGGTTGGATTTGCTACTGACTGGTTGTAATACATTTGTCCATGGTTCCAAGCCATTTTGGTTGTCATAGATGCTTTGGTGATCTGGTGAGGCCTATGAACCCATTCTCAGAATAATGTTTTAAATGCCTGAAATAAAACACATACAGTTACAAAGGAAACTAATTGTATCAAAATGAAGATTTAATGTTTTCTTCCCCATTCAAACTCATGGATTGTCGAAATCTATCTTGGCATCGTGCCTGTCACATAGTAAGTAGTTAATAAATGCTCTGTCCTCTATCTATCTATCTATCTATCTATCTATCTATCTATCTATCTATCTATCTATCTATCTATCTATCTATCTAACCATCCATTTATCTACCCATTTATCAATATATTGACAGACTCCTGGGGGTGGTCTGTGACCTACAGGTTCAGAATTCCTGCTTTAACTAAATTGTGAGTCAGGAAAACAGGACCAAAGGCCATTACATCACTGGCTAAGTCACTTAATATAGGATCATAGATCATATAATAATTTAGAGTTGCATGAGAATCTAAAAGCCATCAAGTATGGGCTAGGAAACCAAGGCTGAGAATGGTTAAATAACATGCCACATCTGTAGGCATGGGTGTTTTTTCTCTCCATTTGTAAAATGGGAGCATTGGAAAAGATGATTTTTAAAATCCCTTTAGGATCAAAAGTTGTATTTTGTGAAATTCCTTCTGATTTCTCTCAGTTTCTTTTTCATTAGAATATAGTAGACAGAATATTTTCTAATTCACCTACTGCTTGTTGAGGGTGAATGAAAGTGATCTATGCTTTAAAGTAATGGGGAATTTAATGTCTTTTCCTCTTCCCTTCTGCTTCTCTATGTGCACTTAAAAGATTTTGGGAGAGACAATAATAATATCTCAAATTTTTACAAAACACTTTTTTCAATTTAGTACTTAAAGGAATGTTATAGAAGTGCTGTATGCCCACTATAGACAAAGAAACAGCGAGAGCGAGAGGGAGAGCGAGAGCGCGAGCGAGCGCAAAACTGTTTTGCTTAAAGCTAATTGATGCTTTAAGACAATAAGTGAACATTCTGTGCTTACTCTGTTCCAGGCATTGTATTAGGCACTGGGAATACAAAGACAAAAGGAAGCATCCTCCATTTTCAAGATACTTACATTCTATTGAAGAGACAACATGTGCATACATAAATAAATTTTAAAAAATAGAAACAAAAGGTAATTTTTGGAGAAGGCACTAGCTACTGATGAGCTAGAAGATCAGAATAGGCCTCTTATAGGAGGTGGCACTTTAGCTGAGCCTTGAAGGGGAACCAGAAATTCTAATGACATGTAAAGAAGTGCGTTCTAGGAATGGGGAAAAGTCTATGTGACAGCACAGATATGGGATGTGGAATGTCCTAGATGAGGAACATCAGTCAATCCAGTCTGGATAAAACCATAGAGTTCAATAGCGGGGATATAATAAGTCTGGAAAGGTAGGTTGGAGCCAAATCATGAAGAAGAATGGGAAGACGAATAAACATCTGTTGGGTGCCAATTATGTGTCAGGCACTTAACAAATATTGTTTCATTTGATCTACATAAAAACCTTAGGAAGTAGGTGCTGTTATTATCCCCATTTACATATGAGGAAACTGAGTCAGATAAAGATTAAGTAGCATATCCAGAATCACACAATATTTGTCTGAGATCTATTTGAGCAGAGGTCCACCTGACTCCAGGCCCAGTACATCTCAAATACCAGAGTTGTTTCTATTTTATCCTAGCAGGAATGAGGAGACACAGGAACTTTTTTTTAAATATGTTTATTTTTCAGCATTGATTTTTCACAGGAGTTTGAATTACAATTTTTTTCCCCATTTCTGCCCCCTCTCCAAGATGGCGTACACTCTGGTTGCCCTGTTCCCCGGTCAGCCCTCCCCTCTGTCACCCCACTCCCCTCCCATCCCCCTTTCCCTTCCTTTCCTGTAGGGCAAGATAAATCTCTATGCC